>RWGZ01001436.1:8226-22971 GCA_009725065.1 Utricularia reniformis
CCACATAGCAATAAACCCCATCTTCGGTCATGAATGATGATTTCTTCTGATCTTCCTCAGCCAAGAAGATCTGGTGATATCCAGAATAAGCATCCATGGTACTCATCATGGTGCTTCCAGCAACAGCATCCACCAATCGATCGATGTGCGGCAGAGGGAAAGGATCTGATTCACAGCTTTTGTTTACATCGGTAAAATCGATGCACATTCGCCATTTCAAGACGGGAAATGTAGTTGATCGTGTATAATCTAAGATGTATTTTTCTTCACCCTGAGAAAGCTTGATCCAAACAGATACAATTAATGAAGCCTCAGCCCTTTATAGTTGTGTTTATAAGTTCACACAATCTATAATTGCTATAATTTTACATGTACAAACAGTCAAGACAAATTCCTTATCATTTTATGTCTCGTATTTAATGTAACCTCTTCATCACTATCACTCATAGCTCTCTTCTTTCCCTTTACTTCACCATTCTTAGATATTACCAGTGACTTCTTTAAGCTCTCAGACTTAGTAGATAATGGCTTTCGGGGTGGCCATTTTATAGGAGTGCATGTTCGGATTTGCTTATGTTTCCTCTGCTTTCTCTCGAATGCCTTCTTCGCTTTGTCGGGAGAGAGTAGCCCGTGTTCCATCAACCTAGAAGATGCGAGTAATAAGGCATTTGTACCAAGTTTTTAAAGTGTAAGAAAATAGTACCAAAATGCAGCCATTTCACATGAAGGTATTTGCTTGAACAATGATTCGTAGAATATTCTTAATGGTTCTCACTGTAATAAACATTAAGAAATAGCTGCGTTAAACGTGTGTAGAAAGAGTTCGAATTTGTGAAGATACATATAACCTCTTCAGGAACATCAAATTTTTGTCCCGGCAAAGAATAAACTTTCTTCTTTCTGGTTTGTGAATGAATTTTTGTGCTTTTTGTCTTCAACTGAGAACAACACATTCAAAACAAATTACTAACAATCAAAGAAATTATAGAGCACAAAAATGAATGACTTGGTGTTGAAGCTTAATCACCACCCAAAGCAAAAATTTAATAGCCTAAAATAACGTGCATTTACATCCACTAAAAAAGGCACAACAACCTAATCTCAAAAATAGTTGTTAAATTTTAAAAGTCGAATCAATTTCATGTGGAGATTGTGTTTGGATATAATGCATAAGAGGGGAGAGACCACACCGTAAAAGGCTTGAACAAGTCGATTACAATGGTCAACAACACTTCTTATAAACCAATCCAACTGACCTCCAACTTTCGATGTGAGACAATTTTACATATTTCATTACACCTCCGTCAAGTCCATCCACCCGATAAGTTGGATTTAACAAATAAAATCGGTGGATTACTAATCGATCAATTTGATTAAACTAGACTAACCTAAGCAAGGTTATTTAGGATTTTCTAAACTCACTCTGATACCATATTAAACTTCTAGAGTCAAGTCAATTTCAGGTGATGAGTGTTCTCAGATTTAACCTATAACAGGAAAATATCACACCATAAAAAAAATTTGAACAAATCGATTACAATGGTACACAACATTTCTTATAAACCAATCAATATGACAAAGATGTTGGACAGTTTTACATATTTCAACACACCTCTCAATTCCAGATCTTGACAATTCAAATCAATAGACTACAAACCAATCAATTTCATTCGGATGAACTAACACTCTGAATTTTCCAAGCTATGTGATACGATGTTAAATTTGTAAGACAAAACAGCCAAAAAGTAAAAACCAGTAATACAGGAAGTTGAGCTCTAACGCAAGATCCAAGAAATGATGCAAAATTAATAGCAATCTGAATACTCAAAGAGAATTACCTTTTGAGACACGGGAAGATGTGGCCTTTGAATCAACAGTAGAAATCCCAACAAATCCTGCAACGACCTTCTTCTTCTTCAGTGCGGAAGAATCAACTACAGATCTTGAATCATGGCAAAATTAAACTATAGTTTAATAAAATAAATCATGGTATAACCAAGTTATTCTTTGTTCTAACAACATGTATTCATGTTTTAACAACATCAATTCAAGTTTAATGGAAATCAAAATCATCAAACCTAGAACATGTGGAACTATGTGAAAAATGTGCCAAATGATATTTATAAAAATCACAATGTGAATTAGTTAAAACCAAGTGTATTCAAACTAAATAAAGGCTAACATCACAAATACTTGTTGTATATACAAAAAAGTAAGTTCGAAAACAGAATTATCGTGCAAGTCATAACAACATGACTTCATCTCAAGGAATTTAAACTATAGTTTAATCACATAAATCATGGCATTACCAAGTTATTCTTTGTTCTAACAATATGTATTCATGTTTTAACTACATCAATTCATGTTTAATTGAAATCAAAATCATCACACCTAGAACATGTGGAACTATGTCAAAAATGAGTCAAATGATATTCATACAAATCATATTGTAAATTTGTTAAAACCAAGTGTATTCAAACTAAATAAAGACATCATTTCCGACCGAAATCATCCAGAACATCTCAAAAGACCATCAGAATCCTCATAAGTGGGCCCGGGATGCCCAAAATACGAGATTACCCCCGAAATCACATCGCTCAATAAATATAATAGAAAATTCAAAACTACCATTTAGCCACGTCAGACGAGCCCCGGGGTTATCGTAATTACATAAATAACCCCGGTCAATATCAGGTTAGATCACTAAGTGGAATTTACCTTGCCTTCTTGGCTTGATTTAGGGTATAACAAAGAAAATAATTATTCAAAAATGTATATGTTTTTTAGATATATCAATTACATACAGGATATATATAAAGATTTTAGAGGTAATTTCGTGCATAAGACTCAAAAATTACATTAACATTAAAGGTATTGATTTTATAGTTTAGTTGACAAAGCAATAGGTGAAATAACTCCTATATAGCATGCACATTAACATATTCACTCACATGAGATCATATGATTTTTTCTCAGAGACATTCCCTAAGTATGTGTAAAATCATGGGAGTCTATTCCTTTTCGCTTCTCTTTCTATATTATGATCAAGTTTTGGATAACCGAGTAATAGACAATGATTATAAACTAGGTAAGTAAGTGTTTCAAAGAAGTGGTTTTAGAGATTTTGAGTAAGTGCTTCCATTCGAAGATGTTTACTTTGTGCTTAATTTATTCTCAATTTTTAGAGACTAATTTTGCCACAAACTAGACTGAGTTTACCAAATTATGGAAACATTAGAGATTAAGACAAAAAAATTTGAGATCTGTCGAGAACATCGGAAGACCATCGAGGCAAGCTAATGCTTGCTAAGAACGATCAACTGTGAAGCAGCAATCCATGGGAGAACTTGTGTTAACTGTACATCACGCTCTGGCAATCCATAAGAGAAAGCTAGTCAAATTTGAAATTAATAAGAGAAAAAATGTGTCTTTTTTTACGTGTGAACCCTAACTACCTAGGTTGCACGGGCGCTTGAAATTTGAGAATTTTACGCATCGGGTGCATGTTAGGTGCACGGATTCATGCACCCACACATACTTTTATCAAAAAAAATTGGATTAATTAGAGTGGCATACGAAGCTACGCATAAACTCCAGTGGATAGGGAAAAGAAATGTACATGTTATTGGAAAACGGTGAAAATAAAAAGTTAACAAATATAAATTAAGAATTCCATACTAATTCGTAAATTATCTTAAAACTGATGATTACTTTTTACAGATTTATAAATCCCAACTTTATATTTATTATATTGAATTTAATGCTAAATTGGATATTTATAAAGTCACCCTACTAAACCGTGTGCCAAATTGGAAGACAAAAAGTTGGGATTTGTCGAGATCGCCGGAAGACCATCGAGGCTCGCTAATGCGAGCTAAGAACGATAGTCAACTGTATGTCCAGCAGACCATTAGAGAATGGTTTGGAACCATACATTATCACACACTCCAGCGATTCGGCCTCAACTAAACCCCCAGAGAATTTAGGTTTGTCATCTTCTTAGGTCGCAAAGAGATGAAGGTACGAGCCTATAGAACAGATCCTGTTCAAGTAAGGTCGTGAACGGGTGGACAATCTTTAGTCTTATAAACATCTCTAACTTGTATTCGTGTTCCAATGTGAGATATCAAAGGAAATTAAATATAGCCCATTGGACCCTTTTGGCCTTTCCATGCCACTAAACCTTAGAAACTCCCCATTATTAGTCTTACTTTTACATCATCCAGAATTAACTGGTTTAATACATTTTAGTTATCCAAATTACTAGTGGTCAACAATTTTAATCTCTCGATTTTGAATAATGTACTATGTCTAGTTGTTCCTCAATTATCAGTATGTGTCAATTTTGGTACATAATTACCAAAATACCGTTGAAAAATTTCTAAATTAAATTTCAAAATAGAATTTAAAAATTTCATAATTTTGATACATAATAATCATCTCTACCCGCACTCACTCCCTCATTCTTCATCTTTCTATTGCATTTTTCTACTGAGGACATTGATGTTAATGGATTATTTTTTTATATCCTACATGGAAGATTCAGCAGCATAAGATTCTTATTTATTTGGAACATTAAAGAATTCATTTCAAAGTTTATTCAAATCATTCAAAATTCAATTAGAAGTCTTGGAAATCTATGTAACACATCATAAACATGTATATTTTTATCAGTAAAACATTTTTTACGTCATGTTTTATTAATATAGTTTTCTTTATGTTTTCAATGATAGTAAAATTTTTTAGTAGCATATTAACTTGTTAAGAATAATTTGTATGATATGATCAATACAATTAGAGTTTACGTTATAATTGAAGATTGCGTTTACGATAGGATTGGTCGGATACTGGATTATGAATAATGGAATGTGCGGGGTCCCGGAATTGCATTTAAAGATAGAAAGTGGTGACGGAGTAGTATATAGGGGTACTTTAATCATTATATATCAAAATTGACACATATTGGTTAATTGAGGGACATCTAATACATTATTTAAAATCGATGGACCAAAATTGTTACAGCGTGTAATTTGAGGGACTAAAAGTGAATTAAACCCAAGAATTAACATATGGAATTTGAGTCGTACTCCAACTCTTGTTGGATACATGTCAATTTTTTTAACGAGTTAATCTAACCATACTGTAGTTGATCGTTTATAAACTAAGATATATTTTTCTTCACCCTGAGAAAGCTTGATCCAAACAGATACATTTAATGAAGCCTCAGCCCTTTATAGTTGTGTTTATAAGTTCACACAATCTAAAATTGCTATAATTTTACATGTACAAACTGTCAAGACAAATTCCTTAGCATTTTCTGTCTCTTATTTAATGTAACCTCTTCATCACTATCACTCATAGCTCTCTTCTTTCCCTTTACTTCACCATTCTTAGATATTACCTGTGACTTCTTTAAGCTCTCAGACTTAGTAGATAATGGCTTTCGAGGTGGCGATTTTATAGGAGTGCATGTTCGGATTTGCTTCTGTTTCCTCTGCTTTCTCTCGTATGCCTTCTTCGCTTTGTCGGAAGAGAGTAGCCCGTGTTCCATCAACCTAGAAGATGCGAGTAATAAGGCATTTGTACCAAGTTTTTAAAGTGTAAGAAAATAGTACCAAAATGCAGCCATTTCACTTGAAGGTATTTGCTTGAACAATGATTCGTAGAATATTCTTAATGGTTCTCGCTGTAATAAACAATAAGAAACAGCTGCGTTAAAAGTGTGTAGAAAGAGTTCGAATTTGTGAAGATACATATAACCTCTTCAGGAACATCAAATTTTTGTCCCGGCAAAGAATAAACTTTCTTCTTTCTGGTTTGTGAATGAATTTTTGTGCTTTTTGTCTTCAACTGAGAACAACACATTCAAAACAAATTACTAACAATCTAAGAAATTATAGAACACAAAAATGAATGACTTGGTGTTGAAGCTTAATCACCACCCTAAGCAAAAATTTAATAGCCTAAAATAACGTGCATTTACATCCACTAAAAAAGGCACAACAACCTAATCTCAAAAATAGTTGTTAAATTTTAAAAGTCGAATCAATTTCATGTGGAGATTGTGTTTGGATATAATGCATAAGAGGGGAGAGACCACACCGTAAAAGGCNCTCCCCCGTAAACGCATTGGCTCTGAGTCACACTTCAAATTCATGTTTCCTTTACTCTGGTTGCTCAGATGGGATCATTAATTTCTGGGAAAAGGAAAAAAATTCTGGAAGATTCAATCATGGCGGATTCTTACAAGGCCATAGATTCTCAGTACTCTGTCTAGTTGGTGTAGATAAACTCGTATTCAGTGGTTCAGAAGACACAACAATTAGGGTTTGGAGAAGAGAAGAAGGAAGCTGTTTCCATGAATGTTTAGCGGTAATCGAAGCTCACCGTGGGCCGGTGAAGTCGCTGGCTGTAGCGCTTGAGATTGAGAAAGTTATGTTTGTGGGTTTTCTTGTTTACAGTTCGGGATTAGATCAAGCATTTAAAGCTTGGAGAATCAAGGTATTGCCGGAGGATAAATCACGCCGCCTTGAAACAGATGGTTTGGAAGTGAAGACGAAGGGTGCGGCGGAGTATGAAATGAGCCCAGTTTTATCTCCGTCGTGGGTGGAGATGAAGCTTCAAGGGAATGACAGCCATTTTTTCTGAGCCTTTCAGTCTGAAACTTGATATTCGTACTATTTATCTTCTCTTACAGTACTGTAAAATCAATGTAAAATGTAAGATTGTCTTGGGTGGGATCACAAATTTGTTTCTTTGCTCCTTTTATTTTTTATAGCAAAAATTCAAGGTTTTCTTCTATCTCACTTATATATTTGTTTTTTACATAAATATAAAATTAGATTCTCAATAATACATGAGAATAGATTCTCAATAATACATAAAAAAATTAAATATTATTTTTTAACAAGTATACCAAATGAAAGTAAAATAATTATTGAGAATTATAGTATAACTATATATCTCTTAATTAAAAATTATAGTACACCACACTTCTATTTTGACAAAAAAACACTAATTTCGTATCAATAGTCGAGCATACTTAATTAGGTAAACTATAATTTTTCATTAAAACAACATTTATATTATTAAAACGATAAATCCAATAATTTAGTATACTAACTTACGAGATCATTTTCCTTAATCTAAACATAAATGCCTAAATTATAACGCTACAAATACAATAAGGGTATTATTGGTATTTTGAATTTCCTTCAACAATATTATACACCCGTAAAAATGTTGATTTTTTTACTAAAAATAAAATTGCATAAATGAATAGGTTAATGGTCCAAACTCGTAATTAATGTAGATATTAATAATAGAAATTAGCATAATTGGAGAAGTGAATGAAGAGGAACGAATTGGAAGTGGACATCATCCTATGCTACATAAAATGAATGCATTTATTAAATAAATATTTTTATGACATAGCCCACCACCAAATTTATAATTAAACCTACCAACATAAATTACACATTTTTTAATTGATTTATAAATTTCACATCCCCATCTTCATGATTTTACTTATAATATAGTCAGTAATTCATTTATATATAGTGTGTTTCATTCTAAATATGCTTAATTATCCAATTCCATTATTTTGGAATTTAATTCATTTTTCTAGAGAAATTATATTTTGCAATTTGTTGCACACCTCCCTAAATTAGGATTCTCTCAATTAGTGTAATTTATTGAATTCACTAATATAAAGTTTATTGCAATTTAAATCAAGGTTTTATTATGGCTCGGAATGATGCACCATTAAAAGAACCTTCATCATTGCCTACCCAATAATGAGTTTGTTTGATTATGTAATTTGATATATTAGTGAGATTTTACATTTTTTGTGTACTTTTTATTCAACATTTTCACTTGGATTGGGTGATATTATCAACTTGGCACTAAGCTAACTATAATAACTTGCTACTAATCCTCATATTTTTACTTTTTCTATAGTAATAAGCTTTCTAATTGATCACAAATCATACATATACTCCAAAGTGAACACGTTTAAATATCCGATTTCATTGGAATTCATACAAGTTTGGTTAAAAAAATATCTTATGCAAGTGATAGACGATTATCCATACTTAATTATGTGGTACCTTGGGCACCCCCCAATGAGTCTTACAATTATTAACACTCAAATAGATCATATGTACACTAGGACACTATATTTTTGTATGTACACAAGACAAAATAATAATATTATTTATTTATTTACCTTTTGGGCATTTTAATCCAGGCCATATCTTCATTTGTCAAGCAATCTATTTCACTTTTCTGCTCCTCCAAATCCACAATCTGTTTAATGAAACTGCTAGCCTACAATGGAAGTGCCAAAACTTGCTAAATTCTAATGTCATTTATTTATTTAGTATTTATAACAACAATCTAATTGATTAATTACACTTGTAAGATCATTCAAAAACATCAACCGTTCTGCAAAACATTCGTTTTTAAAAGCATTATTTCACGTTTTTTAATATTAATTGTTTCGATCGAACATATTGTTTTTTAAGACATTGATCAGTTTCAAGTTACCTGATTGTCGTCGTTGAGATGCTCGATTTGCCTTGAGGATTTTGCTCTATGAATATTCCATCTATTGGGGTCCCAAAGGATTGTGCTATTGAAAGCAAAACCAGCATTTGTAATCTCTTCCAAATCCCATTCCAATATTTCATTCCCATTACATTTTGGACCTTTTAACCAAATTTTACCTTCATCTTCCATCACTTTTGCTACACTCCACACTCCAATTCTCCTAAATTCAGATTTAATCAATTGGAATTATAGACTATGATATAAATTACGATATAAGAGTGTGAACGGATGAGATATAGTTTAAAAGATTTGAACAAGTTATTATTGAACATCACTTAATAACGTTATAAAATTATATATCTCAATTTCATAACCAATGCACACAAATTAATACTTCACCTCAAGTCCAAACATCTTATAGGTTGAACTTGCGAAATGAAATGAGTCAACCAACTCTAATATCATACTCAAATTATAGAGTCAAGTCAAAATAACAGGGGTGAGCATGAACGAACGAGATATAATGAGAGAGAATCATATTTTTGAAAACTTAAACAAATTATTATGTGATTGTGTTACATAACCTTATAAATCTAATATATCTTGCTTCCATAACCAATGAGTAATTCAATATAGACAATTTAATATAGTTATACCGGCGGATTATATCCGAATCCAATCAAATCCTTCATAAATAATGTTCAAAATACCAAATGAAAATTCTTCATAAATAGTTGACTTTAGCTCAATGAAAATGTTTTTTTATGAACAAATTAAAAATATGAATTTCAAGTAAAGTGGAGAAGTAGACAACAAACAAATTAATCATTCCGAAAAACAACTTCATACACGAGTTTTGTGTTGTGATCATATCGAACTGTTAAAATACATCAATCGTTCTATAAAATGTTTTGTTTCATAAAAACATTCTTTATTCAAAAAACCTTATGTTCATGATATTTTTAAATTTTAAAACTAATCATTTATAAACGCTTTATCATCCATTTGTTAACGATCTAATCTCATGATAATAGTTGCTATAAAAAATAAATCACCAGTTTATACTTACAAGTGATATTCACAGCAATATTCATCATCACATCATCTCAATTTCGTGTCAAATTGATATGAAAACATTCATTTTTAAAGGGTATGAAAAGTACCTGATTTTCCTCATTTGGGTAAATAACTGCGGTGCATATAAGTTGTTCTCGTCTGCAAAATATACAATTCCATCAAGCTTATGTTTTTCGATGTGGGATAATGCAACATTTCTCTGAAGAGCATTTTTATTCATTGACTCATCATAATTTTGGTCGATATAAGCCAAAAGTCTGTACATTAAACCACTGTTTCTCAACAATTCATCTGTCTCCAAAGATTGGTAGTTCATCTCCACAACTAACCAAAGAATCGGAGCCGATACGAGTTTCATAGTTTTCACCAACGAGTTAAGATAATACCCTTGAAGAGGTCCCTTCTGCGTTGGAGTCACAACAATAACAAGATTATTTATTACTATCTCTTCTGAAACCGAACTATTCGATTTAGTATAGTTAAATGATGTCGAAATGTCCATATCAAATGACCCGTATCTCGGCAAGATACGATCGGAAAAACCCACTTCAGCTAACCCAAGAATCACACCGACGAGAAAGCAAATCGAGACATGAATAAACCTTCGACACCATAACTTTTCTTTCGACTTTGATCTATTGATAAGACCATGAATACAACTTTGGAGTTTTTTGAATAAATGATTTAGTAGTGTTAATGAAGACATTATGGTACTACGATGTCGAGAATTCAGACGGGTTGAAGAATTGTCACTTACGACGTGATTCCGTATTGTTCTTCGAAGCGATGCCATCTCAGCTTTAACAAGAAACAAGAGTGGATTGAATGAAGTTTGAAGGTTTTATAAGAATGAATTAAAGCAATAATCTTGCAATTTATAGATTTTTTTTAAAATTTATTGAAGGGATTAAATTGATAATTGGGAATTATGAACATATCATGGTTTTTGGCGTGTGTGAATTCATTTGTGACTTCATCGTATAATTAGACAGCATTTGCCAGCTTTTGCCTATCATTATTCCAAGACTTTGTATTATTTTAGTCACACCATTAATTAGTTGACTTATATATATTAGAAAAAATGTACCTAATGTAATTTAGCTAAAAAATAATGCACGATAAAATAATTAAAATTAGATTTTTATATAGATTAAAAGTATGCTGTTCAAATTATAATACATTCATAAGAAATACTATAATATAGAAATTATATTGTTGTTCCATTGTTTTTAAAATATGTTTAAAATTAAAGTTTGGTTAATGTTGAGTATATCTAAATTATTTATGAAAATGAGATTAATTAAGTTTATAGAGTGAGACATACAACCGAATATTTTTAAAAAATTATGAATAATTTTTTAAACATTAAATTGGACTTTTAAATTTCTCCCAATAACAACAAAGAATAAATTTCTAGAATAAAAATCACTATTACAAGATAGATATAAATATAATTAGGGTGTGCATGGATCGGATACTCTATCTAATTCCTATTTTTTCGATTCAATCCGTTTAGTATGGATCAAAAAATGATGATCCGAAGCCAATTAACAAAGGTGGATCAATTTGTGAATTGGTTAATAGATCGATTTGCAAATACCCTAAATTTTATTTTTGAGTTTTAGTTTAAAGCAAAAATGATTATTTATAACAAAAAAATTGTTTTTGTTGCAAAGAATGATCTTACAAAGTATAAAACATCAAACACATATGTTTATCATTTTATGTTTCTATAAATTGAATTATAATATATAATGAATGTTTTTTCAACAAAATTACTTATAATTTATTTAGATATGTTTGTCTTTCATTTCTGTTGAATCCGAAGATATTTACGCAAAAACTATTTAACTTTTAAGAGAATGAATGACGACTTCAAAAAATTGAAAGAAAAAATAAAAGATATTAAAGAAATAAATTGTTAGACAACTAAGAAGAACTATAGCATTTAGAAGCTCTCAAATTTAAACAATAACAAAATAATATAATATATCAAAATCTAATATATACATATATATATATATATATATATATATAATATAATATGTTAATAAATATTGGATAGGATCGAACCAAAGTTTTTGAAAACTGTATCCGATCTGGAAGCACATCCGATCCGATTAAATATTTGTGATGAAAACCGAAGAATTGAGTATGACGTAAAAGGTCACAATCCATATAGGAGAGTGGCCCAAGGTCGAGGAACAATTCACTTTTAACGATTGCGAGATCAAAGCCGAGTTAAATTGAGTTTGCCCAAGGGCGACCCATTGGAGTACTGCTATTGCTGAAAACATCAAATGTTGGATCGGGTACCAAGGCATCGGATTCGCAACATGGAGGTTCCCTGCCACGTGAAATTTGACTTATCTATAAGAAAGTAACGGCATTCATGATCGATGCGCGTATTGAAAGGGCTGAGGCGAATTAATGAGATTGACGAATTAAGTGAGATTTGACGTATTCCGTGGAGATTTAATAACGGATTGGAGCACAATCAGAAAAGATAGTCTGGCAATTACTCCTATATAAGGGGGAAAGTTACAATATCTAAGACACATTGGATACGTTTGGAACAGCGTTTGGCAAATAGCGGTGATGTAAGATGACTGTACTGTGCTGTGAGGTGAACTGATCGTGATTTTAAAATAATGTTTTTGAAACAGCGGTGCTGTGATCGTGATGTCATAAAATAATTTTTTTGCCATTATTTTTAAATAATTGTTTATAACTTAAAAATTATATTTCATATTATTTTATGATAAATTCGTTATTTCAAAACTACATTTTTAAATTGTTATATATATTTTTATAGTTTGAACACCTAATTGATAGAATATAAGAAGTTATTGATCAAAATTATTTTTTAAAAAAAATAAACTATAATTTATCAATGGTAAAATTGACATTTGGCAGGTGCGTTCTGGTGGCCGTTGGGTAAACCCAGCTGTGAATTCACCGCTGTTTTCTGCGGTCACACGAACGTAGTTATTAATGATGTTTGGTAAATATAGAATACAACTACGGTACGTTCACCGCATCGGGCGGTGGACTGGGTTTCCAAACATCACCATTATGTTCATCCCTTCCAAATCGACTGTCATCGATTCTCTTGACAGTGTGGTTTTTTCTTCTTATATTTGGGGTTTCTATGTTAAATCGTCTTGTTCGTTTATTTCTATTATTCTTTAAAGTTGTCCCACTAACAACGAAACTAAAAACCGAATCTTTGAACATTAATTGCGATCAGAATCAGGTGACTATTGATACTTCTAAAAAGGAACCATAACTGTTTGCAATTCGGATATCAAGAAAAAAGGTTCAAATATGTTTAATGTAATTCGGATAATCACAAGATTCTTTTGCACACCCCTAATCATAATCATGAAATTATCATTTGTTTTTTTTTTCATTTAGGTACTAATTATTTTTGATAATATTTGATTGTGGAGATCAAACATTATTAAATTTGGATTAATTAGTTAATAACATCTATCATTAAATTTTCTAAAATAAATAGTGCAATCGACTTATAAACATCGAATAATCGATCAACTAAAACCACTAAACCGAATAATGAAAGCGAATAAAATCGATGGCTAATTGGTCTCATTTTAGTTATATAAAATCAAACGAAACCGGTTAACTGCATGGGTAAATCAATAAACCGACAATTTTCAATCCCTAATGATATTATCAACTAATATCTTTGTTCATTCACGTTATCTATCATTGGATATTCACTGAAACTCTATCATTGCAAAAGTTAACAAGTATTTGTTGCAATGTATTATGTAAAAAACCCCTTTTATAATTAGGGATGATCAAAAATTTTGGAATATTAAATACCATACCAAAATTTTGTTATTTCGGTATTTGGTATTTGGTATTTGGTATTTGGTTTTCGGTTTTGTAATTGTGAAATTATGGTATTTAGTTTGGTATTCGGTAATAAGAATGAAAATTCGGTATATACCGAATACCAAATTAATTTTTAAAAAATATATATTTTAAATTTTTAAATAGACTATAGATTATTTTATATATTTTTATTTAATAATTATTTTTGTGGTATGTCATTGATTATATTTGTTTGATACTTTGATATCTAATAAGTGGACGAGTCCTTGATTTTTATAAAAATTCTTTGAGTTCGAAAAGTGTAGAGGCACTTATATGCACTTAAGATTAGCTTCGTGTACTACATTCTAATGATATTAAAGAAGATCAATATGTGCAAGATAACTTTGAGAATATTAATTTAGTTTCCACATGAATAATTATCAACTTCTCATTTATTTTATAAAAATTATTTTTCTTATTTGCTTTCAGAAGTTTCAGAACATTCTACATTTATATTGGAGTAGAAACTAGATGAATTGTAGATTGTTTTATTATATAAATAGACTAATTTGATCAATTACTCAAAGTTTGTCATTTTAAAATATTGTTATATGTAATTGATTGAGACAATTTTTTTTATTTGCTTTAAATTTTGGTATTTTGGTACCAATGATGAAATACCAAAATAATTTCAGTATTAGTATCAAAAAATTATGGATCGGGATCGGTATTCAATATTTAGTTTGGTTTGGTATTCGGTATTTTAATATTTAGTTTGGTTTGGTATTTGGTATCGAATGCTCACCCTTATTTATTAGGGGTGTGCGTGGATCGGATAACCGATCCGTTCATCAATTTTTTGATTCGATCCAATTGATACGGATCAGAAAAATGGCGATCCGTATCCAATCCGCAATAGTTGATCGGTTTGCGGATCGATTTGTGGATATCCGAATATTTATTTTTAAGTTATAAATGATTATAAGAAATTACAATTAATCACAAAAAAAGTTACTTTGATAAATATAAAAATTATAAAACAACTAAAAAAACGTATGTTCGTAACTTTTAAACATCCATAAAGTAAAACTTGAATTCAATATAAGAATTGAATTAAAACAAATGCATGTAAATAATGAATTATTTTTTTCTTCTAAGTGCACGAATCTGCAAAAAATTAACATAATTTATTTAGATATTCGTAATCACAACCTATAAAAATAAAATCAATTGTAAAATTAATTTCATTTTAAATAATAATATAAAATATTCTAA
>RWGZ01001436.1:24173-40832 GCA_009725065.1 Utricularia reniformis
GGTTCGACCCATAACCCGTTGGGCAGGACCCGTTCCCACCCCTAATACAATTTCATTTTTTGCAAATCCAATTCTCAAGAAGTGATCTCTAAAACTCTAGAATATATATTATTTTTAAATTATCAGTTCTAATATCAAATCGAAATTTTTAATAAAGTGATTATTAAACAAAATATATATGATATACATTAAAAAATGGAAAAAAATTGAGTTTTAAGTTTGTATTAAAATATATTTATGTATCTCGATTTTTCAAAAATCAATTCACATTACTCAATTTTTATATTTTATTAATTTTAATTACTTGATTAAAATGCCCTTTCTTTAAATTTAATAGGGATTAATACGAAATGAGCAAAACTTGAGTGTTTTTGCAAGATTCATGTTGACATAATGTTATAAGTTTGGTTCGAGGTACAATTTGAGTTCAAAAATTAATGAAGATTTGATTCCATATTCAGTGCAATTGAGATTCATGTTCGTTTGTAGTTCGACTTTGAGATTCGAATCGCTGAAAAATATAATATATTGTACTATAAAATATATGTAATATTAATATTATACTATTATATGGCAAATCTTGAATAAATTTAAATATATCGAGCATATCTTTGAATCAATGTATTTTTATTCATCGAATAAGTTAAGGAAAGCTAATAGACTTTAAACCTTATATATTATATAATTTTTCGGCAATTCGAATCCCAAAATGAAACTCGTAGCCAGACATGAACCGATATCGAATCTTCAATTCTTAGCTTTGAACTCAAATTGAAGATCGAAGTGAACTTATTATGTTTCAAGTCAACTTGAACCTTGATTAAACGTTAAAGTTTTCTATGATTCAATTCGAAGTAACCACTATCAAATGTACACAAAAAAAGTAAGGGTATTTTGTTAAGTATAATTATAATTGACCAAATATAAAATTTTGTTATGCAAATTGACTTCTTTTAGAAATAGAGGTATCTATAAATGATTTTAATACAAAATTAAAATACTAAAAATGATTTTTTTTCTTAAAAAAATAAATAAATCAATTATAACATACCTTATTAATCGGTTTTTTATTATATATTTGTCTATTTATTTAAACAAAAATATATACATATTTGGGAAAAGATATCAATGTTTTCATACTGATCAGATTTGTATGGGCGGTATATCGACTATTATTATTATTTTATATATATTATAAAGCATGTTAAAAATATTATTAATTATTTTTTAGGATCAAATCCAAAAAACTCGAAATTCGACCATAAAACCTAGTATCAAATGTTACCAAAAGAAATACCAGTACGTTTGGTATTTGAAGTACCGGGTGGTAAGAAAACATTATAAGACACATATAAAAAATATATTGAGTTATTAAAAGATTATAAGAATTCAATTATCTATTTTATATATACTTTTTATAATATAAACAATATTTTGAGTTATTTTAATACATTAAAGATATACGTTACAACGCTGTTGCAATAACTGACGTAAGCCAGAGAGTTTATGACGGAGGTGGATGGTTTCCGACAGAAGGCGGTGAGCGTCAACCTGAGCGGATTCGCAGCCGCTGTTGATCGAAGAGAGCCGCTGTTTGAGCTCCTGGTTCTGAACTATTAGCCGGTTATTATCTTCCACTAGCTTCTCAACACGCTTTTTTTTTCGAAGACGTGATCGCCGGGAAGATTCCCGGTTTGAGATAAGTCGCCGGAGTTTTCTGTCGTCGTCGGAGTAAGTTCCGGTTGAGGGAGATTGGGGTTCGGGTTCGGGTTCAGGTTCCCATTTTAGGAAGTCGATAAGCTCTTGGATCTCCGATGGAGATAGCCAATTTTTTTCAGGTGACGCCGGAGTTTCGGAGTTTTGTAGCGGTTTGTAGGTTGACGTCATGATTTTTTCCTCGCCGGGAGAGGAAATAAAGAGTTTGTGTTTGTGGATTAGAAGCAGGGAAAATGAATAGAAATGATCATATTATGAGGAACAATGTTTGTCTCATAATATGTGTTTGGGGAGAAATTTTGAATGGTGTAGACAGTATAGTTGAATTTAAGGTACTCCTCAACGTTGGTCGTACAAAATTTTGTCCTATTTCCTCTAATTTTTATTTTTTAAAAAAATTTTAAAAATTAAATTTAAAAGAATTATAAAATATAAAAAATTATAATAATTTTATTGATAATGTTATGATTCTAAGATATCCTATGTGTAAAAATAGATTATTTAAAAATTACAAGTGTTCGGACATTGTTGTATGAATGAGATGAAAATTATTTATATAATTAAAGAATAATGATGTGTACAGAGATAAAACTGATGTGGATGAGAGAATAAAATTTCCGGACGAACATCATTAAGAATGGCCTAACTCTAAAGCCTACTGTACAAATTATATAAATGGTGTAAGCCACTCTAGGTATCATCTAAGAATTATCATGGAAGCACAAGAGAAGTGAGGTTTTGCACATGTTATATAAAACATTCTATTTGTGGCTTTGGTTTGAGTTTCACGAACTATTAATCATTGATTATTTTCGTGATAGTTGATTGATCAGAAGGTGGCCCGTAGTTTTCTCTCGGCACTTGAATTCCAAGTTAAATTTTGTTGTGTCTTTTATCTCATTTATGCATCTAATTTTTATAAGTTAAATCTGTAAAATGAATCGTAAAACTTCATTTAAGCTAATAGTATGAATACATGGAATTCATTCGTAAATCTTGTAGATCAACTAAGACTCTTCTAACCCAGAATCTAATTTGGGTGTTATTTAACTAATTTTATTGCTTGCATTTTTGGACATATTTCTTATTTAACTATTATCTCACAACTCATTTTACTGCACTCGCTCTTTTATTTAGACCATCCTTCTCGAATATGGAAAAAAGCTTTCCGTATTAGAGAAGTGGGCATGGGCCACTTCTTTCGAAAAATCCCTAGTATTTTTAAATAGGAGTGGGCAAGTGCCCACCCAGTCCGCAAGTGCCCACCGGTGGAAAAAAAAGTGTGGATTATACATCAAAAATCGGGTTAAGCATAATTTCTAATTTCTAAAATCGGGTTAAGGGGTTGATATAGATATAATCTTATTATTATTTTTAGAATATTTTTTAAAATAAATAATTTTAATTTATGTTATATCAATTTGTAATGGGTTAAGCATAATTTCTAATATGCCATATTAACCAATCGACAGGTCAATAAATTTTACCAACTTGTTGAATTGTACTCATGTCCATCAGTACTTTTGAAGGAAAGAAGATTGGTACTTGCGAAATCCTAAATTTAACGGTGAAAGAAGTTAGGCTCCATTGTGACAATTAATTTACAAAATTTGAGGATCACTTTTATCATACACATTAAACTTTGAGCATTATATTTTTCAAAATTTACGAAGTATGATGATTAGTTTTATAAAAAAATAAAATTTACAAAAATTAAGAAACCTTAATCAATTTTAGCAAATTATACAAATTTTGGAACCTTAAATATCATCCATCCGACACTTATTAGAATTTTTAATGTATTCAATGAACATTCCATTATATAAAATAAAATCAAAGTGTTCTCAAATGATGCTTGAAGCCATATATTGTTTTTTCATTTACTATAGTAGTTCTTCCCTCTTATAAACCAATCATCACATTTATTTTCCAATGTGGGACAATACCATATTTCAACACACATTCTCAAATTCAAATACTTGACAAATTTGGACTTTCGAATTGAAATGAATCGGACTTTCTCGGTATTGATAATCATAATTTTGAACGAACTAGCTTCATACCATGTTGAAATTATAGAATATGTCCGAAATTATAACGGGAGTGCGCACCGATATAACGTATAAGTGGAGGCAACCATACCGTAAAAGACTTGAACAAGTCATTTACTATATAATACACATTCTCTCTTACAAACCAATCCGAACCACATTCATTTTCCAATGTAGGACAATATCATATTTCAACACTTTATAATATGATATCGTCATAAAAAACTTATTATTTGAGTACACACCTATTCCTATATAGTTTTTCTCGAGTCGAGATAGGAAGCAGATCGAGATATTTTGATAAATTGGCTTGGCTTGATGACTTTTCGTAGTATTTGAGCCGAATTACTTTTTTGGTTGACACATGTACTTAACTTGGATGACTAATAAGCTATTGATTACTATTTTGGTTTCTTTATAGAGATGAGCAGTGAGAGTGGTAATTAAGTTAGACTGGAAATCTATACAAACAAGGCTAAAATTGTGAAAGATTTGGGTTTTGATGACCTAATGATGGTGCCGCTAGACACCTCTTTTCGGGATCCAAAATTGACGAACATGTCATGTAGAAGATCAACAATTCTTTTTTTATTTATATATCTCGTTTTCTTGTTACAAATTCAAAAACTGGATATTTATAGTAGATTCTAAGGCTAATGCCGAGTGATTTTTTATTCGACTTCTATTTATAAAAGGGGTCTATATTTTGATGTTGTCGATTTTTAGCGATAACATAATCAATCTACAATGCAAAGATATACTTCAGTGAAGAGTCACACAATCATAAAAATGGGAAGAACTTGTAAAAGGGCAAATAGGACAGCTGGATTTCCTTGTCTTTTTCCTCAAAATCTGTCTTTTTCCAAAGACAAAGGCTTCACATACACACACACATGCATATTTATTTATATATAGACACACATGGGAATGATATTATTTATGCAGCTGTCCCTTTAGGAGTTTTGGTAGGAAAATTTTAAAAAAATTGAGTTCTGGTTAGGTACAGTTTATGTTGCCAAATGTATTCAAATCAGACCACGAGTCTGTCCTTTTCATCTTTTATAAATGGACAACTTTTGTAGTAATCCCTTATCATTTTTTTACTAAAAAGTCATGTAATTTGTTAAATCACAAGCAAAAGACTCTAATTTTGAGATGGGATTCAAGAAAATCATTGTTTTCTCTTCCTAGGTATGGCTTTGTAAGTGTTCTAACTTAAAAATGAACGACACGTCAATTTGGTTTACATAGTTTTATTGTTTTAACAATTTTGGTTCCCTAAGTTTTATGATTGTGACAATTTTGATCATCAAATTATGAAGATGACAAAACTGATTCATATACTTTCTAAGTTTTGGCAAACCATTCCTCAAAGTTTAGTTTATATGACATATTGATTCCAAAAGTTTTCAATTTTTGCAAATGAATATTCTGCCAAAATCAAATTTCAAGGATCGGTTTTGTCACTTTGGGGGTTTGATTTGTCAATTTAGATGATAAAATCTGCCAAAACTTTAAAGTTCGTAGATTATATATCAAATTACAAATTATGTGGACTAATTTTTCTAAAAATATAAAAGTTTGGGAACTGAAAACGTCATTTTCTCGTTATAAATGATGTTCTTATCTTAAATACAAAAGTTTTGTAGTAATATTTTTACCAAAAAATCATGTAATATGTGAAATCACAGACAAAAGAATCAAATTTTGAGCAGGGATTTCATCAAATCCTTGTTTTGTAAGTATTCTTAGTTAAAAATTTATAAAGGGTATTTTTATCTTAATATCAAGGATCTTTTGTTGTGTTAGATAAAAAATAGATGAATATGTGATGTACAATTCTTGTCACTTTCACTCAGCATTAAATATGATGTATTCATATCATAAATCTGTGACTTCTCCTTTCATATGGTGTGTTGTTTTATAGTCAGACATATTAAAGATAGTAGAAAGAGTTAGTTTTCAGTGTTTTTTTTCAAACTTTTTAACTTCATTTTTACATATTGTTCCCTAATTCATAGACACATTGTAAAAATTTAACAAATTTAGATTGATTACAGAGATCCCTCAGTAAATCTAAATCCCCATTTAATTGTTTTTGTCACTTCTCACTGCTTCTTCCTTCCCTTAAAACATCCTGTTGCATAGAAAGATAAAGAGAAAATTACGATAGTGATCCCAAAATAATGTAAAAACAATATCTATAAAGTTTGTAAATTGTATACAAAACCCCTAAAATTTCAAAACCGTTCAAAGAATAACCCTCGACATATCGGTTTTTATCTTTTTTCGAGTTGTTTTGACCATTTATATGTTATTTTTTAATTTTTAGAGTTTGGAGACATAATCATTACATTTTTCATGGTTAAGCGATCAAATACAAAACTATGAGTGCATTTAAAATATGAACGAATATTATGGTCAAATATAAATGGTTTTAAAACTTTTTTCAGGGGGCAAACACACAATTCTTAAAACTTTGAGGGTATGACGTTTGCAATTTTTGAAGTTAGAGGGTCAACAATACAAATTATATCAACTTAGTGAGTTTTGCATGTAATTTACTATACTATTTTAAAGTTCCCGGCTACTGAAAAACACTACTCCTAAGCTATGGAGACGAAGAACTAAAATACGCATAAAAACTGACCTGATTTCCCTTTAGAATACTTAGGAACACCAATTTGCTTCCTTGATGTTGATTCCTCCTATAAATCACAAGAAATTGAACGTTTTAGCACCTTAAAACACACAGCAACAAAAGTACAAATAACCCTTAAAAAAAGCACAAAAAAACAACAAACCTGTGAAAAATGAAAGCCTGGAGAGCTTGCAGTATCATCAAGACACAGATTTTGTTGCTTCTTTGAAATAGTGCTCTCTTTAATATTACTCTTTTTCTTCCCTTTCTTATTTTCTCTATGCTTCTCCAAATTCGAAGGCTCTGAAGTTGCATCTGAAACCATTGACAAATCCTCTTCATATTGTTGAGATTCACTCAAATAAACCCTCTTTTTTTCTTCTTCTTCGTATTTGCAGGTTGTGACACAAGCTTTACTGTAAGTATCAGTAAAATTTGAAAGATGATCGAAGTAAGTAGTCCAACCAGACTCACATCCACTGCTAAATGAATTCATTTTTTTTGTTGATGAAGTGTGTATGTGAAGAAGGGTATTTATAATAAGAATTAAAGTTGTACGTTGTCATGTTCATTTGTGGGTTTAGGGCGGTGGGATTATAGAGAGAGATTGGTTAATATATGTTGATAGTGAGGTTAAGTGCTTATTTTCTTATATAGTTGACCATCACTTTTCATAGAGCTGCAGCCAGCAAGCCATGGGGTCGGGTTCTTGGGATATATATAATATATGAAAATAAATTAATCAGTTCCCTTCGATTTAAGAGGAAGTTTTGAAGGTAATTGTCGCATATCGAATATGGAACAAGAATGATATAATTAGTAATTAATTTGATCTAATATTTTTTATATAATTCACAGTGGACACTCTCGGTCCATTCGATCTTAGGGCTGTTAAGAATTTGGAACAATTCGTGAACTGTTTGACTCGTTTGAGTTCATATTTGTTTGTTAAAATTAAAACATGAACATTATTCGAACAACAAAGCTAGCTCGGATAAAAGTTAGGATGAATACGAACATGTTTGCGAATGTTTGAATTTGAATACTTTTTATTATTTTTGCACGGACAATAACGAATGGATCCGAACACGAACTCGAACACAAAATGAATTGATCTAAACACAAATGAACATGAAATAGTATAAGAAAATACTAATTCAGTTGATAGTGAGCTCAAGTACTCATTTTCTTACAAAGTTAACCATCAATTTTTATATTATTTTTGCACAAACACGAACGAATGGATCCAAATACAAATGAACATAAATCGAACATAAACAAAATTTTAGAAATATGAACAATGTTTGAACAATATTTTCCTTTTGAATTATAGTATGAACGAACACAAATAAGCCAAACTCCGTTCGTTTGGATCAATTTCTAGAGTTTGGTTAATTTCATATGGGAGTGTGCTAAAATAAAACATATAAAATGATAGATATCATACTGTAAAACCTTGAAGAAGTCATTTACTAGAATTTACAATCTCTCTTATAAATAAATGGACAACTGTTATATGCCAACAAAATGATCAATAATATCTTATACTGGAGCAAAGTTTGTCATTCAGCAGGGGTAATTTATGAAAAACAAAAACAAAAACAATCATTTGTCTTATAAACCCAAAAAAATGAGATAATAAAAGAATGAAAGCACATTATTTGACTTTTCAAATAATAAATGACTAAAGAACACAAAAAACAACTATTAGATTCTTCTATTGACCATCTAATCATTACAAAAACAACTGGTTGCAACATTAAGGGATTTTGATTAGGTTTGCGCGTTGTCTTGGTACACAAAATAAAATAAAAATGAAGAGGCGTATCCAGAATTAAATGAGAGGATGGACCAAACCACCGTTTCTACCCACTCCTTAAGTCGCTAAATCGTTATCTCAACCCATCATTACTCTACTACTCATCATTTTCAAAAACGCGTTTTTTAACACCTTATCTCATTCACTTTAAATAGTTTTGAATTGAGAAAATTGCATAATTAATCCCCGAACTTACGAGCTGTGTAAAGGGCATGTCCTCCAACTTATGAAATTGCAAGAATGACATCTATAGTTATCAATACCGTTTGTTTTTTACCCCTGACATTCTAGCAATTGGTTTCCGTAAGTTGAAAACTGTTCGAAAACCTTTCACAAAGTATGCAAATAAGACACGTTTGAAAAATTATACAAAATTTACCCTTGATGTTCGATAATTGTGCATAAAAAATAAAAATTTACGAATTCATTGAAGTGCCAATGATAAACCGTATTGGAAATTTGAAGTATCTTATATGCATTAAATTGAAGTTGGGGGCTACAAATGCATATTTTTGCTCAAAAAGTGTATCATATTTGCAATTTCATAATTTGGATGGTATATCCTTTATGCATCCCGTAAGTTGGGGTACCGTGGGCAAACATCACCCATTTTGAATTATTCATATGTAAATAGAGAAAATTGCACAAGTTACCTTTAATTAACTAATTTTTCAATAATTTATGAAATTGTAAGAAATATATCTGTTATGATATCTTTTTAGAGGGTACCAACAGTCATCCGATTCGTCAGCAAACGAACTCGATTTTGATTTGTTTTTTATGGGGAAAACGATTAACGCTAGAAACAATAAAAAAGGTGCAACGATTTATAGTGGAAACCCCGGGAATTGGGGTGAAAACCACTAGGCTAAGAGCAAATTATGCTCATAGCCGATTCACTAATCAAACAGTTTATACATG
This sequence comes from Utricularia reniformis, assembly GCA_009725065.1. Taxonomy (NCBI): domain Eukaryota; kingdom Viridiplantae; phylum Streptophyta; class Magnoliopsida; order Lamiales; family Lentibulariaceae; genus Utricularia; species Utricularia reniformis. Next base: position 33,322 of record RWGZ01001436.1, read on the forward strand.
ATACATAAGAGGTTTAATGAAAATGACAAGGAATAAGAAAGCAATAAGAACTCCGGCAGGGTAACGGTCTGTTCTTACGCGTCCAAAAGATCCTGCTATTTCTGTCGTTGCGCTATGTATTTATAGAGTTAGTGGCGTGTGTAAATCACGCTCTGTAACCGTCTCTGACAGGTTTGTTAGAGGCTATTGTCGCGCGATGTAAAACGAGGTTGGGACCGAGGCGTGGTCTGTGTGATCGGGCCAGAAGCGTGGAAAACATGTGAAGGCCCGAAGCACGGAAAACGTGGGTGTAACCGTTTGGACCGAACCACATAGTCATTAACATTTTATTCGCCAAGGTTATCTTCGGTTCTCTCGCAGAACATCGGGCCGTTCTTCGTTAAGTGTATTAATGGGCTGCACAAGTTCACATCCACCATTTGGATCGGCCCAATCGTCATTGGCTTCATCCGTTACAGGGTGCATAGTCCTAGAGTTCTCATCAATATCTAGAGTTATCAATATAATTTTTTTTATATTTGACAATATAGTATCTGGTTTTCCGTTACGTTGGAAAACATTTTTCAACGATTGACTCTCAAATACACAAATAAGACTCTTATATAAAATTGACTTTTGAAGTTTGAGAATTATGTATAAAAATATAAAATATTTAAAATATCATGTCAATAATAAACGATATTGATAACTTGAGTGTTTTACATGCATTTAATTGAAATTTGAGAGATACAAATACATATTTATACTCAAATAATATATAATGTTTGCAATTTCGTAACTTAAATTATATGCACTTTACAATTTGCATCGCCCGAAAGTTGAAATTCCGTAGGCAACATCAACCCAAATTATTTAAATGTTATTAGATCATTTTGTATAATAAAATTTATAAGAAGAATAATAAACTCTACATATTAATAGTCATCTATTTTATCTTTAACATTTATTCTTTAGTTTTAAAAAGGAAATGGATAGGACCATTAAATTGACTCGTACATAGTGTTATTAAAAGTACGAGTGTTAATGAGAATATTATTCCATTTATATATATTTTTATTTGTTCGTTCAAATTATAATATCAATAATGTTCCAACAATTAAATAAGATTGAATAAAAACTCAACAATATTTTGGTGAGCATTTAAATTTGAATACTATAAAACTATTTTTACACAAAAACGAAGCGTACAACCTAGATAAATTGTTCATCAATTATTATTTGTATTTATTTAACTCCTATTAAATTATTTGTTCTTTAAATCAATGAAGTCAAAACCGGGTTTGATCGATTCAATAAGGGGTGTTCACTATTATGTAAAACTGAATACCGATACTAAATTTTGAAAATCGGGTATTCGGTTTTTAATTTTTTGTCATTTCGGTTTCGGTTCGGTAAAAGAATTCATTTTTCGGTAAATACGGAACCTAAACTTTTATTTAATTTAAAAATAATATTATTGTATTTAATTATAAAGTTAAATATATTAATATGGTTAATTTGTTATTTTATTTAATTTAATTATGGACCTTCTGTATTTCAGTATATACCGAAACAAAAAAAAATCAATATTTATCGAACCGACAAAATTCGGTTCGGTAGCTAATATTTTTATTTGTTCGGTATTCAGTATTTAAAATTCGGTACGATTTGGTTCGGTATTTACCAAATGAATACCTCTATGTTCAACCATGTGTCAAAAACTCGATCCAATTCTTCAAAAATAGAAAAAAACGGAATAAACTGACTAAAAAACCGGTTGAACCCGTTTATACTATAAAGAGAACAACATCTGAAATGAAATTTAATTAATATTTCTCTATAATATTTAATATCAATAAAAAATGACATTAAATAATTAAAAAATCACTGTCGCTATTACATTTTAATTATGAGATTTGACATGATCCATCAGATTGTTAAATGTCATGTTCACCGTCCTATAGTTTCGTTTTATTTTGTACTTCAAGATTTCGGTGCTGATTTTTTCTGAAATATTTTATAAAAAATTAATGTTGCATTTCAAATTATTTTAATTACGCGTAAACTATTAAATTCTTGAAATATTGATTTATCGTGTACTATAACCTATGCCGTACCGACTCTTCAATTTTTCACATTTTCACGTGTCGAGTCGAGTCGGACTCTCCGACTCGTTCCGACTCTTGACACTTGACACAAAACGACGTCGTTTTGATTTTTTCCTTAATTTGATTTTTGTATTCATCGGAAACGTATCTTATGTGCTTTCACAACTTTTTAATGTTGTCGATCTACTTGTGAATTCTTCGTACAAGCGATGATGGATCAAAAAGTGGTTGTTTTTTGGGAGATGGTAGAATCGACGAACGATATTCATTTTTTATAAGTTAAATTTTCTTATATAATGAATTGATAAATATTTGTAGTTTTAAACTTGACTTTATGCAATTTTCTACAAATTCTAAGAATTACTTTTTTTAATTTTGCTTTTAATTAATATTATTTTATTTAATAATACGAGCCGAGTCGAAAATCTGACTCTTATACTCTTGCCGAGTCGTGTCGAGTTGAGTCGAGTCGCACCGAGTCGGTCGGACGAGTCGATGCCACATAGACTATAACTAGAAAACATTGAATGCAATAGTTTTTATTTTACAAAATTATATGTTTAATTAATTTATTAAATAATGGAATCTTGTTTACATGTATAATCATAAATCAGTTCAAAGATCTCGACAACTAATACGGTAACAATATAATTAGTTTGTTTGGTTTTTTAGTTAATATAGTTATGTTGCATCAACAAGTGTGCGAGATTCGGGGTACGAGGGTACAAGATTCATTAATTTTTTATGAATCTGATTTGGGTGCATTAAGAATTCGTTGATTAAAATAATAGAAATATATTATTTTTTTATAATTTACTTAATAATCTAATAATATTTCAAATCATTTTGATTACTAATATAATAGAATATATGAAATTTCATAAAAAATTAATTAAAATATAAATTTTTCGATTTTTTTTAATTTTTTTATTATTAAAAATAGTGCAACCTAGTAAAATAGTGATGATGGGCACTAAGATTTTCAAATTGTTATTTTTTAACTCACACGAAATATAAACAAAATTTTGTTACGTTCATCAATAAAAAATCATGATTTCATCACCATTGCTAAAACTGACAGTAGTGTTATCATTATTTAATAAATGACTAATTTACTTTCTTATAGTAATTATAATATGATTATTTTTATATTTTAAATATATAAGGATATATTAATATTTTTATAAATTGTGATAATAATACATAATTTTACCAAAATATATTTTAAAATTCACTATCATTATATCACACGGCACATCACCACATCTCACTATACCACATAGTAAATAAGTGTTTCAACAGTATAGGTAGATATAAAAATGCTTAGATTGTGATATAAAAAGATAAGATATTATTTCTTTGAAAATATCAAGGAATCACTTTTACTGTTTTACACATAATGGTGTTGTTTGGAATGGCGGTGCAACACCTGGTGCGGTGAATGTGTCGTAGTTGTATTCTATTTTAATTAAATCACTAATAATTGCGTTCGTGCGACCGCAGAAAACAGCGTTGAATTCACAGTTGATTTAACCCAACGGGCACCAGAATGCACATTTCAAATGTCAATTTTACTTTTGTTACTTAAAATTTAATTTTTTTAAAAAATAATTTTGATTAATAACTTATTATATTCTATAAATTACATGTTAATATTATAAAATAATATGAAAAATAATTTTTATGTTATAGACAATAATTAAAATAAGGATAAAAAATCATTTTATGACATCACGATCACTGGACCGCTGTTTAAAAAACAGTTTTTATAAATCACGATCAGTTCACCTCACATCACAATTCATTCATCTTGCATCACCGCTATTTATCAAACGTTGTTTTCAACGCGTCCAACATATGCGCAAGTTAAAAATATGTAAAGTCTGCGACCACTTCTTCTCACTCATATTCGCAATCTTATATATTCATTATCTCATTATCGTATGAATCTTCTAATTTATGGTCTACTTACTACTTTGAGGTCTAAACAATTTTCACCATGGAATCTTTGGTTGAAAATTAATTGGTTTTTTAGATATCAAAAATTCAAATTGTGTTAGTAAGTCTGATGATTGTTTCTTTTTGTTATTGGATAATTTCTTCTAGAATTTATATTTGGAATTTCTTTTTTAGCTTGGATGAAAATATAAATAAAAAATATTCTAATTTATAAGAAGAGTTATATCATAAATAATTAGTTAGAAATATCATAGTTTATAAAGGAATGGTAATTAGCTAGGCTATGCGAATACTCTTTCGATCAATTGAATATTTAATTTCTACAAATATAGAGAAAATTGTGTGTTTGATCATCAAAGTTTGATGATTTTGACAAATTTAGTTCATGAACTTTTATCTGACATATATAGTCTTCATGTTTTGATAGTTTTGGTAAAAGTTGTCTCCATGATTTCATAAATTTTATCAAATTTGATCTCTATGTGACAAGATTAGTACCCAAAATTTGAGGACAGATTTCGTTAGATACATTAAACTTTGAGGATTAAATTTTCCAATTTTTACAAAATATAAGAATTAGTTTTGCCAAAAAACAAAGTTTCAAGATTAGTTTTGTTTCAAAAAAACTTTGTGAACTAAATTTGTCAAAATAAAGAAAGTTTGGAAACCGAATTTACCAAACTATACAGAATTTGGGAGACCTTAAATGACATTCGTCCACAAATATCATATCATCCAACAATCTCGTTCATTTCACGGGCATTCGTAATCACATTAAGGCATGTTAAGGTTCAAAAATTTTTGTAAACATTCTTCTTACTTTGTTTTTGTTTTCTTTCCTTAATAAAAATAGAAAATTCTTTTAATGATTTAAAGATCAATATGCTCTAGGTTGGACACGTAATACGTGGATACTTAAAAACGAAAAAAACGGGAACAGAGAAACGTCATCCTGAAGTGTTCATTAGGACATATATGATACAATATCAATAATGCGTCATACAATATAAATAAATAAAATGATCATATACTTAATTTTTAAAATTAAATATGTAGTAAACTAATAAAATAATTAAGAGTAAAATTATAAAATAAAAATTAATTTAAAAATAAAATATATATATATTAAATAATAAACATAAATATTATAGATAGGACATATGAACGTATGTTTGACATATACAAAAACATATATTTTAAAAAAACGAGAGTATCCATGAAACCTAGATATGCATTCAAATTCAAATTCTAATTCAAATTCAAATTCAAATTCAAATTCAAATTGTAAAGTTGTGCCCTAATTTCGAAGCAATTCACACGAATTCAAAAATCAAATTTCATTTACAGTCAGTAACGGCCTCAATCCACTTTTCTTCACAACTTCAGAATGAAAATCTATCATCTCTCTCAGTAACATCTCCCTAAGCCGTCGCATAATTTCCCCAATATCGCCATCTCCGCCGCTGCTCTCATCACTCTCCCGAAGACTACGCTCATCAATTCCAATCCTCAGCTTATACCTCGCCAAATTATCTTCCACCGGATTAAACAAATCCTTCAAATACGGATGACGAAAAGCTTCATCAACCGTAATCCTCCGCGACGGATTTAATGTAAGCATTTTAGATAAAAGATCAATCGCAATTGGATCTGCGTCTGGATATAACGAAGAAAATTTAGCTTCATTTTCAACATTGATTGATTTCATGTATTCTTTTACCCTAGAATTCTCTATGAACTCCAAATCGCCTTCAGATTGAGAACCGATTACTTCCATAATGATTTTCAATTGATTCAGTTCACCACTCCCTTGGAAAATCGCTGTTCTGCCGAGAATTTCAGCAAAGATACACCCTACGGACCAGATATCAATTGCAGAGGTGTAACTTGATGTGTACGGGTCGCCTGGAATAAGAAGCTCAGGCGCTCGATACCACATCGTAACGACGTAACCAGTCATTTGCACACCTTTAGGAGCACAGGTTCGTGATAATCCTAAATCACCAATTTTTACTTCACAATTTTTAGTGTTCATGAATATGTTACTTGGCTTTAAATCTCTATGAAGAACATTTGCTGAGTGTAGATATTTCAATCCCTTTAATATTTGAAAGATTATGCTTTGGCAATTCTTTTGAGTTAAAGTATGAGAAGAACGGATTACCCGATCGAGATCCGTTTCCATTAACTCATAAACCATGTAAACTTCATCGAAATCCAACATATTTGTTGGCTTTGGAATCATTACATCTTTGAGAGATATCACATTCTCATGATGTAAATGTCTCATTATTATCAACTCTCGTAGTATTCTAACCCCGTAAGCTACCTTCCCGAACACCTCTTTGATCTTCTTGATTGCTACGAATTCTCGTGTTTCTGTATCGATGGAAGAACACACTACCCCGTAAGTTCCTTCGCCTATGACTTTGTCGGGAATGTACATTATGTCGATGTCGAAAATATTATTGTTCTGCATTTTGTAGGAACATTTTGTCTCTGGTCTCGGGTTTCGATGAATCTCCATGGGAGTATTAAGGGGAAGAATGAATGATCTCAGATGCCATTGTTTTATAAGGTAATGTAAATATCTTGGTAAATCGGAAGATTCATATCTAAGTATCTATAGATTATACTCACAAGATAAATTAACGATTTTATGTAATATATTTGAACCCCAAATTTCTCTATAATAACTTGGGTATATTGGAATCATATTATTATTGTAAAAATATAATATTAATGTTACAGTATATTTAAAGATATATTTTCACATATATTTATTATTTAATATTTGTATGAGTTTGTTTGAAATAGCTTTTAAAATAGTTAGGTGTGATAAAATTAAGATATATACTGGTAATATTACATATATATATATGTATATTTGTATTTTATAAAGTATAATTTTAAAAGATATATTTAAATCATTTTTTCAATAACAATCCGATTTTTAAATATACTCAAACATCATTCGATATTAATTCTCATATTTCGAGTTTATCAAATATCGGTCATGACCCAATATTTTCACATTGATTCCGAATTCTATACCGGTCCGGATCGGTATGAGCAGTACTACTGGTATGTCGGTCGGTATCAAATATTATTTTATTTTTTAAAAAATAATATTTAACCGGAAAAAAACCGGAAATCTTTTATTTAATTTTTTAGGGTCATATACGAAAAAAACCGAAAACCGACCCTAATACCTGGTACATGGTGTTACGAAAAAAAATACAGGTCAAACCCGATATTTGACGTACCGAACGGTACACCGTCTGGTATGAAAACATTGTCATGACCACATTTCTTAGATCGTTATTTAAATATTTTGGAATCAATTTTACCAAATTTAAAAAAATTTCAGGAATAAATATTTATTGGAATAAAATTATCATTTTAAAACTTTTGAATTAATTTTGTCACAAATAAGACATTTGAACAAAACTTAAAAAGGAGCCA
>RWGZ01001436.1:41165-266346 GCA_009725065.1 Utricularia reniformis
CTATAAAACTAGAGGAATTGACTACTTAAAAGTGATGCTTCACCATGCTAGAATATCTTTCGATGACAAATCACAACTCGTAGATGTTGGTAACAAGCTGGTGTAAAGGTTTGCCTTTGGCAGCTAAGGCACTGATGTGTTGGTTTCATGTGCATGGCAATGTAAACTGAAAAATTGTTGATTTCATTAAATTGCAACATTTATAGATCAATTCATTAATGACAAAAAAACTGAGAACCATGATTTTAGTAGTGTGAATGTAATATACAATAATAAAATTGCATAAGCAACCTCTAACTTACTAGATGTGTAAATATTTTTTTACCTATAATATTATAGTATCCGATTTTTCGTTAGTATGATTAACTTTTAAATTATGTAAATAAAACACTTATAGTTTGAAATTTTTTTAAAAAATGACTATTGAAGTTCGAGAATTGTACATTAGCGTATCAAACATTACCGACATCGTTAGAGGATCAATGATAAATATTATTTATTAGTTATTTGAGATGTTTTACGTGGATTTAATTGAAATTGAAGAACTATTAATATATATTTTTTTATCAAATGACAAATGCATCAACTATCTTAATCCTCCTTTTTTTTTGTCTTAGTATTCTCCTGGTCACTTTGTGATTACCAACATAACCGACCTTTTTCATTATTATGTAATAAAGATTTTAGAAATTGAGACACATTATGGTTGATGGATTTGGGATTGAGATAAGCAAGATAATATGGTTCATAAATTCATAATATTTTAAAACATATAAGTGAATGGTGGTGCTATCTTCATTGCACTGCATTTTCTTCTAAAAATCAGAAGCAGTTTGAATGATAATAAAAATGGGCCAGAGATATTTTTGGTCCACAAACTTTATACATTTTGGAAAAACTAATCCCGAAATTTGATGTGGCAAAACTGTTCCAAAACTATTATTTTTTCGTAAAACTAGTCCCAAATTTTTATGTGTTTTGTATAATTGTTACTCAAAGTTTTAATTTTTGGTAATTAAGATCCCTAAACTAAAATTAATCAATTTTGGTCATGAAAGTTTATGTAAAATCAATGGAGCAAGGACATGAGATTTTGCAAAAATACATTCATTTTTAAAATTAACTTTCAAAACAATCTTTATTTTTAATACCCTTTCATAACTACATTTTTCTATTTTTCTTAATTATTTAAATTATAATGTCTTTTTTATAATTTAAAAAAATATATACCATAAAATCAATGTTTTAATTTTTGGTAATTAAGATCCCTAAACTAAAATTAATCAATTTTGGTCATGAAAGTTTATGTAAAATCAATGGAGCAAGGACATGAGATTTTGCAAAAATACATTCATTTTTAAAATTAACTTTCAAAACAATCTTTATTTTTAATACCCTTTCATAACTACATTTTTCTATTTTTCTTAATTATTTAAATTATAATGTCTTTTTTATAATTTAAAAAAATATATACCATAAAATCAATGTTTTAATTTTTGGTAATTAAGATCCCTAAACTAAAATTAATCAATTTTGGTCATGAAAGTTTATGTAAAATCAATGGAGCAAGGACCAGGGATTTTGCAAAAATACATTCATTTTCAAAATCAACTACCCGAAATTATGAAAGGGTATTAAAACAAAAATACCCTTTCATAATTTTCCAAAAATTTTTAATACCCTTTCAAAATTCTCATAACCAAAAATACATTCATTTGCAAAAATACATTCATTTTGGAAAAACATTCATAATTTTCAAAATAAAGGATTGTTTTCGGGTAGAACCCATATTCTTGAAAATATCTATCAATCCTCATATTCCAAGCTCTTGGAACATGTTTTAATCCATAAAGAGTTTTTCTTAATTTCAAAACTTGATTTTCATGTCCTTTGACTATATATCTCATTGGTTGCTCAACGAACACCTCTTCATCTAACCATCAATTAAAAATGCTGATTTTACGTTCATTTGATGGATTTCCCATCCATTATGTGCTGCTACTGAAATAATCAACCGAAAAGTTTCTAACCTCGCAACCGGAGCAAAACTTGGTCATAATCTATCTATTCCTTTTGTTTATAACCTTTCACAACCAACCGATCTTTAAATCTCTCAATCTTTCCTTAAGAATTTATATTTTTCTTGTAGATCCAACTCCATTGATTTCTTTCCCAAGTGGTTTATGTCAAGAACATAGCTCATCTAGTTTTCGATGTTTGTTTTACGATCATGTTCATTTGATCCCCCTTGTCATTTTCTTAAACCTTGTATGCATTGTTAACTCCTGTGATTACTAGTGAATTGGCTAAGGGTGTTCTCACTACTAGTTGTGTGGTTTTTTCCCTATTTTTAAAGGTTTTCCACGTTAAATCGCATATGTTCTACTTCGTTTTTATTTCATTTAATTGTCCCACAACTATTATAAGTACAAAACAGATTCCCGATACTTCGGATCTGTGACTGTTGATACCCTGATCTTTACAACCACAACAATTACAATCTACCAATAATGCTTTCTAAATTTTTATTAATATTTTATTATAACATGCATTATTATAACAACTAGATATTTGCACTTATTTATTTTGTAGCAAACGATATACAATTCGATCTAATAATATTGATTATATTATGTAAATACGTACAATATGTTATATTTTCCCTTTATGTTTGGTTATATTATTTATAATATTATCAATTTAATTTTTTTTAATAATATTAGTAAGTTTTGAAAAAACTTCTTAATTACTCAATTTGCTTACATATAATTAAAACTATTTATAGTGAATTTCAGATAGTTTGGATTGATTCAAATTTTAATGAATACATCGCATAAAATTCGGATTCGAGAAAAAATAAATTCAAATTTTTTATCGGAATTGGTTGCATTTTATTTTTTGGATTGGTTTTGGATTTGATTAAATCCAGTCAATTATGATCCATTAACACTCCTACACCCAAAGGAAGTGTGTCACAATATATATTTGTATTTTTTTCTTATGTATGATAATATTGTTTTTGAAAAAATATATAAGTTATGTATGATCCAGAGGTACTCTTTCGAGTATGAAGATCACCGCCAAGATCAACATCAATGTATCCCTCAAGCTCAATATTTCCTTTCATGAAGCACAACTTCATGTTCGATGTCTCTTTTAAGTATCGAATCAGTGACTTAACTGAATCTCAGTGCGCCTTGCTTGGGTTTGACATGAACCCACAACGTAAGCAATGTCTGGCCTTGTGCACACCATTGCATACATCAAGCACCCTACTACAGAAGCGTAAGGAACCCAAGCCATGTGTTCGATCTCCTCAATTGTCTCAGGTTGTTGTGCCTTTGAGAGTTTTATTTGTGCTCCCAAAGGTAAACTCCGAGTTTTCGCCTCTCCCACTTGAAATCAACCAACTACTTTCTCGATATACTTTTGTTGTGATAACTAGAGAACCCCATTATTTCGATTCTAGTGATTTGCATTCCAAGAATTTTTCTTGCGGTCCTCAAGTCATTCATCTCGAATGCCTCTTATAACTTTTCTTTCAAAAGATTGATTGCTTTCATGCTCGATCCAGCAATGAGCATGTCGTCCACATACAACAACAACAATATATGTGTATCATGGCTCCACTGTAGTAACATGTGTCAGTTTCACATCTCGTGAAAGCATGATTCACCATGAATTCATCGAACTTCTTGTACCATTGTCTTGAAGCTTGTTTTAGACCATACAAGCTATTTTTCAGTTTAAAGAAAGTCTTCCGTTCCTTGAACTTGAAACTCTTCTGGTTATTCATGTAAATCTCCTCCTCCAGATCACCATGGAGAAATATCGTCTTTACATTTATTTGTTCAAGGTGTAAATCCTCAACTGCTACAATGATGAGCACTACTCAGATTCTCGTCATCTTTATCACCAGAGAAAAAACCTCTGAGTAATCGATACATTTCTTTTGCAAGAACCCTTTGACGGCAAGTCTCGCCTTGTATCTCTTTGAACCATCAGCCTCTTCCTTAATTCGATAGACCCACTTGTTTAGTAACACCTTCTTTCCATTTGGAAGCTCCAACAAAACCCAAGTTTTGTTCTTCTCCAATGAATTCATTTCATCATTCATTGCTTCCTCCTACTTGACCTGTTTTCTAGGTTCGATAGCCTCAAGAAAATCCTCTGGCTCTCCAGCATCAGTCAAAGTGTATAATACATAGAAGATGAGTAGAAACTTGGTACTCAAGTAGATCTCCTCAATTTTGGCGTCGATGGCTTTGAATGAGTTTCATTATAAGTCTCGACCTCTTCTTCAGATGATGTCTCGGAAAATGTTGGAAACAAGCTGGTGTAAAGGTTTGCCTTTGGCAGCTAAGGCACTGATGTGTTGGTTTCATGTGCATGGCAATGATGGATATGTAAACTGAAAAATTGTTGATTTCATTAAATTGCAACATTTATAGATCAATTCATTAATGACAAAAAAACTGAGAACCATGATTTTAGTAGTGTGAATGTAATATACAATAATAAAATTGCATAAGCAACATCTAACTTACTAGATGTGTAAATATTTTTTTACCTCTAATACTGTAGTATCCGATTTTTCGTTAGCATGATTAACCTTCAAATTATGTAAATAAAACACTTATAGTTTGAAAAATTTTTAAAAATTGACTATTGAAGTTCGAGAATTGTACATTAGCGTATCAAACATTACCGACATCGTTAGAGGATCAATGATAAATAGTATTTATTAGTTATTTGAGATGTTTTACGTGGATTTAATTGAAATTGAAGAACTATAAATGCATATTTTTTTATCAAATGACAAATGCATCAACTATCTTAATCCTCCTATTTTTTTTGTCTTAGTATTCTCATGGTCACTTTGTGATTCACCAATCTGATTTACCAAAAGCGTATATTTTAAAATATTGAAGGATCAAAATCAGAAGCTACACATTAGAAACAATTGTTCTTAGAAAAAGAAGAGATTGTAAATTTTGGTTTTAATGAACCTAAAAAGAAGAAGAAAAGCAAAAGATCCGATTTCTAATAATCAATTGGAAACATGATTTCAAAACTAATTTTTGACCGCAACCCTTCTCACAAAAACAAGAACTTAGACGTAACCAAGATACCATAAAAGAAAAAAAAAGCGTAAAACCAAGTTAAGAATAAGAAAATTTCATGGTTTTGTGAACTCGTAGTTAAAGCAACCACAAAAATGGTAATTCATAAGATTACCATTGCACAAAGAACTCAAATGACATTAAATCCTTCAACTACTAAACAACATCACAGCAGATAACACCCCTTGCGCNTGAATATTGAATATTGTGATTCTTTGCAGTCATGGGGGACGTCGAGCAATCCCAATAGCTTAAAAAAACTTGATATAAAAGGATTTATTAATTTGGATCTAGCTTCATTTGGCAACAACAACAGCAGCTCGTCAATGTTATTGGAAAACATTGTCCTTTTTAGGGAGGTTAAAATCTCAGAAAAACTCTTTCAACATTTATCAAGATTTCAGCACCTTGTTGATGTTGAGTTTTACAATGAGTTGTTCGTAATTTGCGGAAGAAGATGAAGAACACTTGTTGTTGTATTCATATAAATTCAAAGTATTGAATAAAAAAACAACTTGCGTTTTACAGTCTCACACAATGCATATAAAGGGAAGATACATCCCTAACGTATCTATTCCATTCTAATGCAAGTCATTAATGAATTGACATGTTATCAAATGATCTGCTGTATCAGAAGAGCTGAGAATGTTTCATAGCTGAAAGAGGAAGTTTGTCAACGGCTACCCTTTGCTATCCTTTTACAGTTGATCTACAACTATACTACTGTGGAAACATTAAGCATATACAGGTCTTGCCTCATAATCTCAAATCACTTACTATTTCTAATTGTGTAGCTCTTGAGTCTTTACCAACTAATATCTCATCCATGAAGTCGTTTATATCATTCCAGATACAAAATTGCTCTCGACTCCACAACTTTCCGAGCTTTATCTTCCCTCCAAACTTTTCAATACTCCAAGTAAGAAACTGTGCAGAGTTGAAACCATTGAAGCAGTGGGAGTTGCATCGTGTAACCAAGCTCAAAGAGTTTTTTATTTGCTATGGATTTCCAGAACTCAAACTACTAAGCAACGCAGATGATCTGTTTCCTGCTTCTCTGCATAAACTACACATTGAAGGATTTTATAAAGCAATGTGTTGGATAATCTGAAGTCACTTCGGATCTTAAAGATTGTCAAATGTGAAAGTATAGCAAGATTGCCTAAAGATGAGGTGCTTTAGAATCTATGGGATATAGAAATAAGAGAATGTTTGGGTCTTAGTGACAGAGGTGCTTATTTAACAAAGGAAATTGGAATACCTCGTGTAGTTATTACACAACAAGACTAGAAACAATGATTAGTTGTGGAGTATTAGAAATGATGAATGTTGATGATCCAAAGAAGAAAATATTATGTCATCGGTTGTGGAACTAGTAATATTCTAATTTATATGAGGATTTATATCATGAGTAATTTGTTAGACATTGCTTATTTGCCAACATTATGAATCTTATGATCAAGATTCATAACAGAAATGAATCTTTGCTTTCAAATTGAACCAGTATTGCTCAGGCAGTAGCACCCATTTCTTCCCTCCACCATTACCATAAAAAATCGCTCATCCAATATTAAATTTAGCTTAATCTTGGTCATTTGCTATAAAACTAAAAAAATGTAATTTTTGCCCACATGTAAAAATTGGGTTTAAAACCTAATTATATATTAAATATTGTCATGCCCTTCTACCTATAATCAAACGTATTAATTTAACTTATTACATCTAATTTAATTAATACTAAGGCATGATGTCGTGCCCTAAAAATTAGAACACAACGTTCTGCATAAACTATAATACCGATCTTTATTTAATACACAACGGAACCTAACAAACTTGGTCATTCGTACACAGCAGAAGATAATTTACATATTCATATACTAATTCGCTTGTCTATATACTACATAAACCGAAAAAAAGTACTTACAAAATAAACTATGAAAACTGCTCTTTATCATGATAAGATCTTGGCAGCATCTAATCTAATGTTCGTTTTCAGTACATGTATACAATATATCATTGAGTGGTCTTGAGAGTGAAGAAAATAAACAAACAATATAATCATGTAACAAGTAACATAGCATAAACATGCACATAAACATAAACATGAACATAAACATGAAACATAACACATAAATATAATCACATAATCTTTAGACTATTGTTCTTATCATGTTAAATTTACCAGCATAAATGTCATGGCCCCTTCCTTAATCCTTGTCTTATACATCACCAAGAATCAAGGAACATAAGTCATCAGTAGCCTTGTATCATAAATGGACAGAAAATGCGACCAATTCATCGACATTTCTGATTTTTAGTCATAGCTCACTCCTTAACATAATCTGAATGAATGTGATCAGACAACTGAAACTAATGATCTAGATCATAATGTGACTGAAACCATGTTCCTTACATATTGTCAGAGTTGTGCATCTACGAACTCTCGAATTTTCACAAAACATCACATAAACATATACATCTATGATATTTAGGCGCACCGAAGCGGATTCGTCGAAGTGGAGAAGCGGAAGCGGCGAATCGACAAACTTAAAAGAATCAATTTTACGAAGCCGTTCCGGAGCGTTTATAATAAAAATAAATAATATAAATAATAATATTTAAATTTTAGAAATATCAAGTCAATACACATAAATTTCAATTCTAAATACATTATTTTATCCAAATATGTTTAGTTCATATATATTTACAATCTATTAACAAAAAGCATCAATAAAAATATTTATTAACATGAAGATAAATATTTTAAATCAAAATAAACATTACATATGAAGAATTTCAGACGTTGATTAAGATAAAAATAAATGTATTTATTGTTAATATATTTGTAATAAACTATGTTTTTATTATCTAATGTAATATTATCACATATATTGTGTTTATATTATAAATTTATTATTTCGTTTGAATTATCGTTAATATGATGACGCAGATAACGTTATCATTCACTAATATAAATAAAAAATGCTAGTGATATTCATTGACTTGAACTACCTTTAAAAATTCAGTTCGAAAGCTTAAATAATAATTTATTAGTTAATGATATATGACGAAAATAATGTAATGTGTAAATAAATATAACACAATAATATCTAACCAGAATGAGAATAATAATATTAATTAAAGTAATGTAACATATTTATATTTCTGAGAATTTTTTCAAATATTATGAATATATCAATTAAAAAAATTAAAAATATATATTTTTTAACTTTCCATGCGCTTCGGAGCCGCTTGGCCCCTGCGCTCCCGCTTCGGAAGTTGGAGATTCAGCATTCAGAAGCTCTAGAGCTTCACAGATTTACATATGCTGAAATCATTTTATGAAAAACTGCACAATACTCTACCGATATTGTAAATCCATACTTTTTGAGAGCTCAAATGACATCCAAAAATCATATAAAAACCCATTTGAAAGCTAATGAACTCTTCTAAAAACGGATAAAGGAGACCAATTTCAAAAGAGTTATCTAAACATGAGAAAACATACCTATAACATGATGCTCTGTTATAGGTATGTACTGATTAGTTCATTAAGCATAAAGCATAAAACATAAAATGACATACTGGTCTGCTTTCGGTTTCCATAAAGCATAAAACTCCTTTGAAACTAGACAAATAGAGGTTTCCAAGCATGTAAAAAACATAAGCATACCACATCCCTAGAATTAACAGCAAAATTCGTAACATATAGCATTGACATGAAATTTAACATACATGATTCTCTCAATCATCTATTCACCTTCGATTTCTTACTGATTTCCCTCATCTATAACCTTCACAACTAAGATATACCTTTTGTAAAATCATCCTTAGTACCAAAATACACTTCTAATCAACTTAGAAAACAATTTTCTCAAATTACTCTTCAAAATTCAGCTTGGTTTTGGTATGCTGAAAAATTGCGATTCTTTCTCGGTTCATGCTGATCTAAAGACTCTGAAACATATTTAGGATGTATTTTGTATGTATTATGATAATATAAATGATCATTTTGCTTACTGAGTAAAAATCATAACACGTTTTGAGAATGTAATGTAAAATGAGAATGAAAATGTTGTAATGTTATGTAAATAATTCCAAAATGCATTTTAAGAATAATAATGCATTCCCAAAATGTAATGAGAACACACTCTTAATTATCATGTTTATCCTTTGGCAAGTCAATGTATACGTGGAGCAAGGTCTAGCAACTTACCAAGCCTCCAATAAGATGATGCCATCATAACAAAATGACTTTGAAAAGTCTTTGTTTTGGCTTATCTAAGAAAATAATTCTCCAACATTTAAACACTATTATGTATATTGGAAACCTTACAAATATTATATTAATATTTTAAATATATATTTTTTGAAAATAAGTCCGAATCGATCGGATCATCCTATTCGACAAGTAAAATAGATTTTCGGTTCACAAATTCAATTGATTTTAAAACTATGATTGTACCTAAGAAATTGATTCTTAAAAGTTTATACATTATGCAAATTAGGTATTTGTAATTTGGAATATTACATAAATTTGAAAGTTCGAAAAATGCTCATCATAGAGATAGAATCTTTTGTATTATTAGGCATAATTCTCAATTTTAAGAATCAAATTTCTATAGTTTTTCAAACTACAAATGTGTAATTTGCATAACTTATGAATTTTGAATACCAATTTTGTGAATTTTTGAATAGTTGAGGGTTAAAATAGCATACTTTCAAAAGTTTGAGAGACTTATTTGAACTTAACATAATCATTAGAAGATCATTTGTAAACTAATTTAGTAATTTGAATTGTTTACATCGTATTTTATTTAATTTGTTGGGTTATTGATATAGATTTTAGTTGAATTCTTATATTATATTTACAATTTCATAAATTGGATGAAATAACTTACCCATCGAATAAGTTGAGGGGACGTTGTCAAACCTCGCTAGAAAATTATAACCTTGGCTCAACAAATTTAGAAATTAAATAGTTAACATCTGAAGTTTCAAAATAGTTCAAAAAAAACATTCGAATGAATGATACTAGTTTCCGTCATTTTTTTATGTAAATACTTTTAATATGTATGTAACTCTTAATTCATATTTATTAGTTTCTTATTTCACCGTATTCCAATCACATTTAGAGTTTTTTCCCCACCCACCATGTTTATGCAGTCTTTTACACTCATTAATTAATTTTTCTAAAAAATATGTGTGTGTGGACACGTACGCGATTTTTTATTACAAATAGTTATGATGATGGGAACGCGGACAAAGTGTTCATATTGAGACCCAAACCCCTTTTACAATTATTTGTTCTAAATAATTGAAATTAATTCTTGTAAAAATAGCAATTTCAAATCTATTTATTTGTAACAATTCTCATTTTGAATCGATGCATAGAGGGAAGTGAGAAAATTATCCATACGTCTATTACATAAAATTTTCAAAATAAAAGTTATAATGAAATAAGGTTTTTTTTTAAAATCATTATACAAAATTTTTAGGGTAGTTTTGGAATAAAAAAACCAAATTTATTCATATTTATATAATTAAAAAAATTATATTACATTTTTAGCTTAACATACAAAAAACACGTTCATTCAATATGAATTATTGATACTAATGCACAACTACTAATGCAAAAAATAATGATAAATTAGAAATTGAATATTTTAATACAATGATTGAGATATATTATTTAATTTAAAAGATACAGTTGTCATCGATTTTTTTATTAATAATATCCATTTATATTATTAATAGCAGTTGTCATCACATGCTTTTACTCATTGATGGTAGATAAGTGGGATCCACCCAATAAATATTGTATTTTGGCGTTTAGCTTGAGATGATTTTTTATATCTTTTTTTTGAGAGTAAGAGCGAGCATATGTTGACTTATTTAAAGAGGATTATGCTGCAAATTTTGAATAAGCAATGAGCAAAAATGTCTGGTATTGGAGATATATTTCTTTCTGCTGCTGTTAATCTATTGATTGAGCAAGTGACTTCTACGGCGATTGCGGTAGTTACCAATCATAAGAGGGTGAAAAGCCAATTCAAAGTGTTATCTCAAAGCTTGATTCAAATCAATGGTGTTATTGAAGATGCTGAGGAGAAACAATTCACAGATAAAGTACATGTGAAATCATGGCTAGAGGAACTTAGGGATGTTGCTTATGACTTGGATGATATTTTAGATGAGATCAAAACTCAAGCTTTAATGCATGAATCGAAAGAGGAGAAGCCAAAGCCGCACAAGAGTAAGGGGATATCAAAACTTTTGTGTACTTGTTGCAGTAACTATACTCCTCATGCCATCAATTTTAACAATCAAATGGTATCAAAGATTGATGAGATTACTGGTAGACTGCAAGAGATATCTAAGCAGAGAACTGAGTTGAATTTGATAGAGAAGAATGGAGGAGGTTTTGGTAACGAAATAAGACGAGATGTAAGGATTCCGAAAGCTAACTTGTTGCTAGAGGATCATGTGTTTGGAAGAGATAAAGAAAAAAAAGCAATCATGAGAAGGTTATTTGAGAAAAATGGGGAGAACAATGATCTTTTGGTTCTTTCTATAGTTGGGATGGGTGGAATCGGTAAAACAACTCTTGCCAAGTCAGTTTACTTCGATAGAGATGTCGAAAAATCGTTTGATGTACGGGCTTTGGCACCAGTTTCTGAAGAATTTGACAAGTTTGCAATCACAAGAAAAATATATGAGGATATAACCAATGAAACAGCTAAATTCAATGACTTGGATACTCTTCAGTCAAATCTACAGAAAAAATTGGTTAACAAGAAGTTCCTCATTGTTTTGGATGATGTTTGGAATAGAATTTACATTGAATGGGATAATCTGATGTGCCCTTTTCGGGGTTTACCTGGAAGTAGAATTATAGTAACTACTCGTGATGATGAAGTTGCAAAACTAGTGAGCTCTCCTCATGTGGCTGCTTTTCATCTAGAAGAATTGAGTAAGGATGATTGCTTAAAACTGATGCTTCACCATGCTAGAATATCTTTCGATGACAAACCACAACTCGTACATGTTGGAAACAAGCTGGTAGAAAGGTGTAAAGGTTTGCCTTTGGCAGCTAAGGCACTTGGTGGCATATTACGCTCAAAAAAACCTAGTAATGAAGAGTGGGAGAAGGTATTGCATAACAATATATGGGATTTGCATGGAAAAGACATCCTTCCTATTTTACTACTAAGCTATTTTGATCTTAAACCACATCTGAAGCACTTGTTTGCTTATTGTTCATTATTTCCTAAGGATTATTATTTTGAAAAGGAGCGGCTTGTGCTTTTGTGGATGGGAGAAGGATTACTAGAACGACCCAAAGATAAACAGAGTAAAGAAGAATGGGGTGTTGAATGCTTTGATGAACTGGTATCTAAGTCTTTCTTCCAGTCTTCCAGTAAAAATGAATCAACGTTTGTGATGCATGATCTCATGAATGACTTGGCTCTGTTTGTGTCTCGTGGTACATGTTATCATTTGGATAATGAAACTTCTCAAGGATATCATTTACCAGAGAAGACACGACACACTTCCTTTCTTCGTCAAGAGTATGAGACTTTGACTAAATTTAAACCTTTCCAAGAGGTAAAAGGGGTAAGAACTTTGTTGTCAATGCCCCTTGAACCAAATACATATTGCTCGTTCATGTCAAGTAAGATTTTATCGAACATATTGCCTCGGATGCTTAGATTAAGAGTTTTATCTCTATGTGGCTATGACATTGTTGAGATTCCAAACTCGATTTGTGAGTTGATACATTTACGGTATCTCAATCTCTCCAAAACTAGTATTGTTTCATTGCCTCATTCCTTAGGTCGTCTTATTCTCTTAGAAACTCTATCCATAAATGGGTGTGAGGGAATCAAGTCGTTGCCGGAGATTTTGGGAAACTTATCTAATCTACGTCATCTTGACAACTCGGGTACTGATGGCCTTAGCATTGTTCCTATGGAGATTGGGAAGTTGATTCACCTGCAAACATTTCCACTAGTGAGTATAAGTAAGGATGGGGGCTTAGGATTAAAAGAATTGCAGAACCTGGAGGTTTTGGGTGGTACACTGAGAATATGTAATTTGCAGAATGTTAGAGGTAAAGAAGGTATCGAAGGATGTCTAAAGTCTAAAAAGAAACTTCACAATTTAGAGTTTGAATGGAATAGAAAGAATGAAACTATTGATGGGATCCTTGAAGAGGATGTTCTTGAATGTTTGCAACCTCCCGAGAGCTTGAGATCATTGAGAATACATAGGTATGATGGGTACAAATTTCCGAGTTGGATCGATCGTTGTTCATACAACACACTTTCAGTATTAACCATATCAGATTGTTTGAAATGCACATGCTTACCATCACTTGGTCAACTTCCATGCCTTGTAAACCTGAACATATCATATATGCCTGAGGTTGTGTACATTGGACAAGAGTTCTATGGAACTGGTGCAATGATTCCATTTTCAAAGCTGGAGACTCTGGTATTTCAATCGATGCCGAAACTAAGAGAATGGTCGCATTGGACTGGTGATACAGACAATCATTTATGCCAACCATTCTCTCATCTTCAAGACTTTGAAATAAGAGATTGTGGAAACTTAGAAATGACTTCTCCATTGCTTTTCCCTTCACTGAAAAAGTTGAAACTTAGTACATGCAGTGAGGTTCTACTACAAAGAGTGTATGGCAATGATTCTTTGATTTCTTTTGATGTGTACGCAATATCTGGTTTTCGTTGTTTGCCTCACCGTCTTGTGCAATCCTTCTCGTCGCTAGAAACTTTGTCTATTTCGAGTTGCGATATGTTGGAATCATTATGGCATGAAGATAGTAAAACCATACATCTTAGCCATCTAAGGTTCATCCATGTCATTGGATGTCCAAAACTACAATACTTGGGAAATAGAAGCCAGGAACCACCTTGCAACATTGAGCGTCTTGAACTTCATAGTTGTCCTAGCCTTGTTTCCCTTCCAAATGAATTAAGCAATCTCAGATCATGTAGACAATTACGTATCTCTCACTGTGGAAAAATGGTAAGCTTTCCGGAAAATAGCATTCCTCCAAAGCTCAAATTCCTAGAGTTAAATGGATTGAATGCCATGGAATCTTTACCGAGCAACATCTCTCATCTAGAAGGGTTATATATTGGATCTTGTGATTCCTTGCGGTCATGGGGGATGGCGAGCTTGCCCGGTAGCTTAAAAACACTTGATTTACGTCAATGTACCAATCTAGATCTTGTTTCATTTGGCAGCAACAACTCCTCAATCTTATTGGAAGACATCATCCTCTTTGGGGACTTGAAGATCTCAGAAAATCTCTTCCATCATTTATCAAAATTTCAACACCTTGTTGATCTACAACTACTCTCATGTGGGAGCATTCAGCATATACAAGTTTTGCCCCAGAATCTCAAATCACTTATTATTGATGATTGTGTAGCTCTTGAGTCTTTACCAACTAATATCTCATCCATGAAGTCGTTTATATCATTCGAGATACAAAATTGCTCTCGACTCCACAACTTTCCGAGCTTTATCTTCCCTCCAAACTTATCAATACTCCGAGTAAGAAACTGTGCAAAGTTGAAACCATTGAAGCAGTGGGAGTTGCATCGTGTAACCAAGCTCAAAGAGTTTTTTATTTGCTATGGATTTCCGGAACTCAAACTACTAAGCGATGCAGATGATCTGTTTCCTGCTTCTCTGCATAAACTACACATTGAAGGATTTCATAAGCTGATTTCATTAAGCAATGTGTTGGATAATCTGAAATCATTGCGGTTATTGACGATCATCGACTGTGAAAGTATAGCAAGATTGCCTAAAGATGAGGTGCTTGAGAATCTATGGGATATACAAATAAGAGAATGCTTGGGTCTTAGAGACAGAGGTGCTTATTTAACAAAGGAAATTGGAATACCTCATGTAGTTATACAAACAAGACTAGAAACAATGATTAGTTGTGGAATATTATAAAGTATGAATGTTGATGATCCAAAGAAGAAAATTTCTCTCTAACAGTACAAAGCTTCGATTTATCTTTAACTCCATAGGTATCAATAAATGCTTTTGAATCCCATTGAAATATNGTGCAGAGTTGAAACCATTGAAGCAGTGGGAGTTGCATCGTGTAACCAAGCTCAAAGAGTTTTTTATTTGCTATGGATTTCCGGAACTCAAACTACTAAGCGACGCAGATGATCTGTTTCCTGCTTCTCTGCATAAACTACACATTGAAGGATTTCATAAGCTGATTTCATTAAGCAATGTGTTGGATAATCTGAAATCATTGCGGTTATTGACGATCATCGACTGTGAAAGTATAGCAAGATTGCCTAAAGATGAGGTGCTTGAGAATCTGTGGGATATACAAATAAGAGAATGCTTGGGTCTTAGAGACAGAGGTGCTTATTTAACTCATGAAATTGGAATTCCTTCTGTTTTTATTGTTATGCCAAACGGATATGGTGGGTTCATCCGGTTGGAACAGTAACCAGTATAAAAATTGACATCCAACTCACTTAATTTGTTAAATTTTCATATCGATTCAAAAGTTTATTTCAATATAAACATGTCAATTTATTAATTATTATATTTTATAAAAGTAATTTAATTCAAATTAATATTTATTTTATAGGGTGACGTTTGCTGGTGACCCTCCAACTTTCGGGCGGTGTAAAGAACATGCCCTCCAAGCTACGAAATTGCAAATATGACACCTTAAGTTAACAAAAATATGTAAATATGACACCTCAAGTTAATAAAAATATGTACATATGACCCTCCAACTTTAATTAAATGTATGTACGACACCTCAAGTAAACAATACCGTTTAATATTGATCCTCTACGACATTGTTATTGTTTTACGTATGGATGCACATTTCTTGAACTTGAAGTATCAATTTTGTATAATTTTTCGTATAAAAGTCTTATTTGCATAATTTGTTAACATTGAGAACGAATAATGCCAACGAAAAATGTTTGCAAACTTAACGGAAAATCATGTGCTAAATACGAAGGGTAAAAAATAAACGGTTTTGATAACTTGAGGTGTCATTCCTGCAATTTTATAAGTTGGAGGACATGACATTTACACAGCTCGTAAGTTTGGGGCTATTTATGCAATTTTCTCTTATTTTATATCTAAACATTAAAAAAATTATCAAATCAATTATTATTAACCATAATGTATAACCTTTTATTATAATATATTATATTTTTATTTAATTAATTATTTATATTTATTGATATTGAAGAAACGAATTAAAATATAATCTAACTTTTTTGAAACACACAAACAAAAAACGGTTCAAACCGAATCGAGACCGATCCGAACCATTGAAAAAATGGTTCGTCTCATCCGGTTCGGTTTTAGAACATAAGTTATTACACATTGAAGGCTATCGATATGTGATATCAAATTTGAAGCTTTCTAAATGGCGTTTCCATTTATCTTTAATTCCAGAGGCTTCAACTTTTTCGTTCATTGAATAATCTATTTTCCATTTTGGAAACGGTTAAGACTGGTCAATCGAACTGTGAACCCGTGGTAATACCAATATGATGCACTCAAAAAAATTGTCTCATCTCGAAACCTGGTTACGTTAGCTGAAACCAATCTAAATACTAAAAATTGATAAAAAATGGTTCAATCGACTAGAAAGTAAAAAGATACGAGAACCGGAATCTTTAAGATCATTCTCGAACTTTAAGATCAATTTTTTTATAATTTTCCGAATTATAAATGTTTAATTTGTTTATTTTGGGATTAAATTTAATGAATTTTCAAATATTTAAAGATTAAAACAGCATCATTTCAAAACTTTAAGGATTTTATTTAAATTTTAACGGAATTGAAAGATGATCATTATTTGTAAACTGTTTTGGTAACTACTACATATTCTCGTTGAATTTTTATATTATATTTAAAATTTAATAACTTGAATAAATGATCACATAACTTGGATGAAATGGACAGACCTCACTTGATTTTCATGTCCTTTGACTATATATCCCATTGGTTGCTCAATGAACACCTCTTCATCTAACCATCAATTAAGAATGTTGATTTTACGTCTATTTGATGGATTTCCCATCCATTATGGGCTGCTACTGAAATAATCAACTGAAAAGTTTCTAACCTCGAAATCGGAGCAAAAACTTGGTCATTATATATCTCTTCCTTTTGTTTGTAACATTTCACAACCAACCGTGCTTTAAATCTCTCAATCTTTCCTTCAGAATTTATCTTTTTCTTGTAGATCCACTTAACTCCAATGATTACTTTCCCAAATGGTTTATATTAGGAAATTAAACCCAGAATCAGACCGATAATTCGATGAAACTTTGGTACATGATAAAACCCCGGCTATCAGTATATATTCACTATTGAGTATACATATGAGAATGCATACAATGAGGAAGATAAGAATAGATGTTGTGTTGGTGTGTTGAAACAAATGAGATTATCACTCTTTTTATAGGTCAAGGGAAATGATAAACTTCCCTCAAATCATCACTTGGATACCACCAACCCATGGTTGGTATGACCGATGTTGACCACATATTATTAAACGTGTGATTATTGACGAGGTCCATTTTGACCACATGTTATTGAACACTCGATAGCCTCACAAAAATATGTTGGTTCTCCCGCATCAGTAAAAAATGTATAATACATAGGAGGTGAGTAGAAACTTGGTACTCTTTGTACTCGAGTAGATCTCCTCAATTTTGGTGTCGATGGCTCTGAATGAGTTTTATCATGAGTTTCTACTTCTTCTTTAGATGTTGTCTCGGGAAATTCTGCATCATGCTCTTCAACCTCAACCCTAGGTTAGGATGAAGTTACATCAAATTCTCTAACTTCATCGAGCTTTGACCCAAGCTTAATATGCTTGAATAATTTATCTTCATTGAATGTAGCATCACCTGATCTAATTACGTTCTTTCCTTCTATCCAAAAGCGATATCCGAAGTAGTTAGATCCATAACCAATGAATATTCCTCGTTGAGCCTTAGCTTCCAACTTGTCTCGTTTTTAGGATCAACATGAATATACGAGACACATCTAAACACCTTCAAGTGAGAAAATGATACATTCTTCCCAGTCCACCATTTTTCTAGCAATTCGAAGTCAGTTGGGACCGATGGCTTCGATTGATCAGATATGTCGCACTGTTAATTGCATATGCCCAGAAGATCTTGGGAAATCCAGTATGAAGCTGCATAGCTCGTACTCGCTCATTCAATGTGCGGTTCATTCTTTCAGAAATGTAGGCTCTAGAATAATCCCGTGATTAGCACATAACTTCTTGAATTCATTTCTATCATATTCTCCACCATTATCTGATTTGAGACACTTGAGTTTCATACATGTCTCATTCTCAACCTCCGCCTTCCATTACTTGAAGATGTCAAACACGTCAGATTTGTGTTTCAAGAAGAATACACATACCTTCCTGATAGCATAATCAATAAAGGTGAGATAATATTTTGAGCCTCCTAAATACTCAACCGGCGATTCTCTCCATACGTCAGCATGATGAATTGGAAATATTAAATTCACTTAATCAGCCTGCATCTCATCATCAATTTTAAATCCAATCGATGAAAGTTGTTTCATCAACCCGCTGAATTCATTCAGATGCTCTGTCACAGAACCGTCTTCCGTCATATTCAAGGTAAAAAATCTTTGTGCTAAATACACTTAATTGGTCGATGAAAGTTTCTCATACATGTTTGCAAGAGCATTCATTATGTTGTGAGTGTTTTTCTCCCTAGCTCCGTTAAACGCTACATTTCGTAATAGTGATAACAACACCACAGCCAACGCTTTCTGATCCAATTGACTCTTTTCTGGATCTTTGATCGCTTTTGGTTTGGCATCGAATAAGATATCTCCTAGATCCTTTTCATAAAAAATATTCTCTATTTGCATAATCTTTTCCATCGAATAGCTTGCTAAACTACAATCAACGTTCCATATATCGTTCATCTAAAAGAAACACACAATTCAAGATTTCATATGGGAAGGGGCTTCGTGTTATTCAATTGAAATTTGATTGATAACTTACGCACCCATCTAGGGTGGAATAAGGGGGCTTTGAAGTTTATCGGAAGAGTGAAACCGAGTAAGAATGAAAGCCCTAATATGATTTTCGTTGTGAAGCTGTTTAATGTTGTAGAATTGGAGAAATCCTAATCCAGAGGAAGCTGCATGAACCCTAATTGGATTAAAGAGGAATTTTTTGTTTTAACTAAATAAGTACGGGGAGACTTAGAGACATAGGCATAAAAGATGAAGCATGAGGCTGCCTGCCATTATTGATTGAGGTACTCAAGGGAAAACTTATTCTTATACTTATAAAGTGTATGGTTGTGACAATTTTAGTTTTTTAAGTTTAATAATTATTGCAATTTTTAAGTATGACTACAACAAAATTTGTCATCACACATTCTAAGTTTTGGTAAAATTGGTTTACAAAGTTTAATCTCTACAACATAATTGGTTTGCAAAGTTTTCAATTTTGGGAATCAATTTTACACTTTGTGATCTGATTTGTCAAATGATATAAATTTGGAAGATCAAATCTACCAAAAAGTTAAAGTTCGGGTGATTAAATATGTCATTACAAATTATGTAGATCAATTTTAACTCAAATTATAAAAGTTTGGGGACTAAAGACGTTATTTTCTCGTTATTGAAATATTATTAAATTAGTTTTTTTTAAAAAATAATGAAATAAGTATAGTTCAACTCATTACAATGATCAATTTTATTATATAGATCATTATTTAGTTTGAAAAAAAAAATTAGCTTATAACAACTTGTGACTTCGATCATATACAAGTTTTTTTTTCGACCAAATATGTAATATTACTTTTTATAGGTCACTTATATCATGATTCACCTTGTTGGACAATGTTACATTTTCAATATATTTTTTCTTTTTTATTAATGTCAACATATGAAAGCTCACAATCCAATCCTAATGATTTTAATTTTTTATTAATGTTGTTTTAATCTTGGGTGAAATTTCGTCCGAGATGACCGAAATTTCGTTTCTACCGGTGTTCATTGAAATGACCGAAATTCCGATATATTGCTGGTATATCTGGTATTCAAACATTGGTGTGAACAATGTTCTTGAGGATTACCCATCTTAATCGGGATAATTTTTGTTAGAGAAAATGTCTCAATTTTTCATAAATACCCTACTTAATCTTAATGATTTGATTTTTCATTTAACAATAGATTTTATTATTTCAAATATGACTAACAATTCTAGTTATCTCAAATGATCATGAGCAATGGCGTGTTCTTGTCAAATGTTTGATTCAGGATACTTTGATGAATGCTTGTCCCATAAACAAAGAACTTAAGCCAGCCAGCCAACTTTGTAAAGAAACCAGGTATCTTTTTTAATAGATTCTTGTGATTCTTCTGGAGGTTGCTTCTGGTTTTGGATTCTTCTGTAGAATGGGAATATGCCATGGAGAACAAGGGAAATGCATTATCTTTACGAGATCCAATTTCTAGGGTTTCTGGATTTAAGAGATCTCTAAGAATCATCTAATTTCCTCGCTAGATGGAGCAGAAGCAGTTCTGGATTTCAATTGAGGTTAAAGCTTTATAGCGAAACAGACGAAGATTCATTGTAAGCCCACAAAGAAATTGAAGCGAAAATGGTGCTGGTTCTCCCTCTCTCGTTCATCGATTTCCCCGAGGATGTGCAGCTCTGTATCTTGTCATTCCTCCGCCCCACAGAGCTCGCTACATTTGCTGCCACATCAAAGAGCTTCACCGCTCTCTATCGCCATGACCAGCGTCTCTGGTTCTCCATGTGCGACCGTCGATGGGGC
Source organism: Utricularia reniformis (assembly GCA_009725065.1). NCBI lineage: Eukaryota > Viridiplantae > Streptophyta > Magnoliopsida > Lamiales > Lentibulariaceae > Utricularia > Utricularia reniformis. The sequence continues at coordinate 62,176 of RWGZ01001436.1, forward strand.
TCCAAAACCCTAATCAACAAATGGGGGAATGAAGGAATCTCATACAGGTGTCTTTACCGCATTCTCGAAGAGCACGAAAATCTTATCGGATTTTGGCGACGGATCGGTGACAACCACACGTTTTCACCGCCTCTGGTGTGCTTTGAATGGGGTCCGTCATGCATCACCGGTTCTAGGATTTCGCCGTCAAAAAATCGAGGCTATTCAGTAATCAAGACGCCGTTTTTATGGATGGGCATTTCTTCGGATGGGGAGGCAGTGAATTACATTGGCCCTGATCGGAGAATTTCGCCACTGGAGAAAGGTTTGCTGGGTGAATCAGAGCTAGTGCAGAATGAATTGACTCGTGTAAGTGTAAATTTCATAGGGGAAAGTCATCTTGTAGTAGAGGAAAATTTGGGGTTTTCTGGGTATACCAGATCTTCTAGTTCAAGCAATGTGCAAGGAGGAGAATATGAAGATATTTATGGCTCTCCACCAGCTGAAATTTATCAGTATTTTGCAAATCGAACCAGTCCTTCTGGTAATGGCGCTTCAAGGCGACAAAGGAAGAGAGACAAGCTTAAGCAGATGAGGAAAATGGAGCCTGAACATTTTGTTAAAATACTGAATTCCTCTCCTACGCCATTTCGGCCATTGCAGGGTCTCTGGAAGGTAAAATTCGCTAATTGCACTTCGATCTTGCTGCATCTGCATATTTTCATTATGTTAATGTACTTTTGATGATGCAAGTTAGTGTTTATAATGTATTAATTGCAACAAAATCTCTGCATTTTGCCATTGCAGGGTCTATGAAAGGTAAAATTTGCTAATTTCACTTCGATTTTGCTGCATCTGCATATTTTCTTTATGTTGATGCACCTTTGATGATGAAAGATAGCGTTTATAATGTGATAATTGCGATAAAGTCTCTATATTTCGCCATTGCAGGGTCTATGAAAGCTAAAATTTGCTAATTTGACTTTGATCTTGCTGCATCTGCATATTTTCGTTATGTTAATGCAGTTTTGATGATGAAAGTTAGTGTTTATAATGTAGTAATTACGACAAAATCTCTGCATTTGGCCAAGGATTTCGCCTTATATGAACATTTTTTGAACGAAAATAAGGAGTTTTATATACGTTCAACCTGTAACGGATTACGTGAGGGATCTAGGATGGTGCATTTAAGTTCGCCCCATTCATTTGATTATAATTTGGTTTACATGCTTATGAAATGTATTCATATTGTTATGAGTTTCATCTTAATTCTGTATTTTGAACATACTTATTTTGTAGATACAACATAGATTCGTTAGATTAGCTTTTTATTCGTTTGTTTACACTTGGATTTATCGCATTAAGAATGTAATTTGTATAGTTATGATTTGACACATTTTTCACATAGATTCACATGTTTAGATTTAGTAGAAATATAACGATTCTAGTTTCTTCAGGGCATTGGTGACGAACAAATGAGCTTGGATTTATATCTAGTGTCGTATGATGATGTGGGAGGCATTGCTTGCCGAAAAGTAGGCGATTCGAACACAACTTTCACTTATCACGCTCCGATGTTTTGGACATCAAGCACAACGATCACCAAATCTCCGTTACCTCCCGAAGAAGATTCGATATACACATCGAGATCGCATCTAAGGCCATCTTACGGAACATATGAAAGTGACGTTTCAGGTATGCTTTGCATCAACTCTAGTTACGATTTAGTCATCCCGGGATTAGTTAGGAATGATTTGAACCTTCCTCCACGGTTCGAGGGACGAATATGGGTTTATCGGGATGGAACATTCGGATTCGGGTTTCTACGAGACACTTTTATAGTAGACCTGAAACATGTAGCGAAAAATGGTCACATTATTGACTCTATAGAACCTTGTGATGATCAGTGAATGCTTGAAGCTTGAAGCCTGCAACATAAATACTTATGTTTATGATGGTTTATTAATGTAAATTCTTCGAGTATGTCTCTTCGAATAATTGATTCACAAAAGGATCATGTTAGTTGTATACTTTCATTAGATTTGTTACCTTTATTCTTGATCAAAACGATGATTAGTCCTTTCTAGATTGGAGAACAACGATTTGTTATTCCCGTTAACTCGGAATCAAAACGGGCAATGTGTTTGTTTGGGTTAGCTGTGGAGGTCAAGTGCGTTCATCTCGATTTGGAAAAATGTGATTTTTCCAAAATAATCGTGTCACGTTTATCCTTATTTGTCTGCATTTTCGGAACCACTGTTAATAATAGCTATCATCTCAATATAATTTTGTAAAAGACTAAAATGTTCATATTGGTTCTACGATCACTTATGTTGATACATCAAAACCAAAATAGCATCGATATTCTGATCGGTACTGTCCGATATCAGGTTTAAGGTCGGATCTCATGTTTTTTGTCTAACACTAAAAAATAATAAATTATTATTATTTTTTAAAAAATTAAAGTAATACAAAAACAAATTTCGGTACCGAACAATATACCATCCAAACCAATATGAAAATATTGTATTATAATAACAACAGAATCTCTCGTTCAAAAACTTTTCATGTGAAACTCCACATTATAAATACATTTTAAAATAGATTTCTTACCAAATAGATTTTAAAATCACGTTTTTATAAATACATTTAATTCGCCACATTATACCTCACTACACTTTATTAACATTGTATCAAACAAGCCCAATATCAACGATGCTTCAGAAATTGACTCATTTGCAAACTTATTCAAAGATTATTGAGAGTACATCATCGAAAACTCGGAGATACAAACAAGCATAACAAAGACTTTAAATGACTTCTCAGTACAAGAAAACGAAAGCTTCACGCATAGCAAACGAGAAACGAAAATGGAGTAATCCTTGTCAAACCAGTAGATGATTATAATTCTGTAGAGACTGAAGCTACAGAATGATCACCTTCTAACTGGCTCAAGTTACCTTTCTCCTTTATAAGCTGAATGTGATGATGTTTGCAATAAAGTCGACCCTCATGCGCTATATAGTTCGACGGACTTATAACGCATCCTCCATGGCTACATTTGAAGCAGCTCTTATGATACGATGTTCCATTCACAGAAACCTGCACAGATTCATCGTATTTATTTCACATTTAACAAAAAAGCTGATATATAACGTATAGAGGGAGGGGACAATACTGTAAAAGACTTAAATAAGTCATTTACTATGGTATTCGTTCCTTCTTATAAACCAATTCAAATTTCATCACAAATCCAATGTGGGACAATTTGATATTTTAAGAGAAGTTCGAATCATTTGTTCTTCGGTTTAAATGTTACCTTTTCTGTGGGATAGACAGTGTTCTTACAGGAAAGACATTTGTCCCTTGTTCCAGCAAACATGCTAGAAACTTTGTTTGCATTAGGCTTCTGAACCAACAAAAATAACTATGTTAGAAAGCAAGAGATAACTTAAATCATGTGAAATCTGGACACCGTAGAAATTCATGACTCAATGAGTCAGGAGAGTGCTTGTTTAGTCCATTGTATAATAGAAATGAATCACGTTAAAAAGATTAGGTCAAACTCATTACTTACCTTATAAACTATAAAATTTCTATTTCAATAAAAAACAGTATTTCAATACGCTGAATCAAGTCGAACTGGTCTTGTTTCGGTTCAAACTTGCTTCATTATGCTTGATTCATAGGCCGATCTATTTATCGCCTAAGATCGATGCACTTTTCTACCAAAGTCTTTTATAAACCGTTACAGACCAACCCAAAATCCACCATGGAGCTCCGACAACATGTAGAAATTCAGGATTCAATGGCCGAGAGAATGTCCGTGTAGTCAATCCATAAGAGAAGTGAATCATATTGAAAAGTTAGGTCAAGCTCATTTTTTATGATGTCACTCTCCTTATAAACTAGTGCATTTCTATTTTCACAACCAATTTTAGACAATATTTAAATACTCTCCCTCAAGTCGAACTGGCCTTTGCCCGGTTTAGACTTGCTTCAATATGTTTGGTAGTGCTTGAATCATAGTTACATCTATTTTTGTCACCTAAGCCCGATGCGTTTTTCTACCATAGTTTTTTTATGTTTAAACCGGTACGGATCAGCCCGAAACCCACCATAGAGCTCCGATACCATGTAGAAATTCATAATTCTATAACCAGGAGAGTGTTCGTGTAGTCCAATTTATAAGAATCATATTGAAAAGGCAAAGCCAAGCTCATTATTTATAATATCACTTCCCTTGTAAATCTGAGACAGTATTTAAACACACTGTACCTCAATGTTTGCAGGTTTTTCTGGCTTTGCAATTTTGGGAGTTCCTGATCACAACCAATAACATAATCTAAGTATCTTTCCTTGAGAAAACACATCAAAAAATGACTTGCTTGCAGCATCATATATATATATAAATACCTTCAAAGCTTTTATCCAGGCTACCAGTTCTTTTAAATAGCTGATCAAAGTGTGGTCTGCAGTAAAGAACTCCCTCAAAAGAGTTGTAATTCCCCAACTGCCCAATCCCAATCTCAAATTAGTTCAATTACATGCTGTCTCCAGTCACAAAATCGCAGAGATCTATTCAAACAATTACTTGATCTAAAAAAAATCAAATAGAATTGACAAGATCTAAAACACCCAAGTTATAAATCAACGAATCCAGTGAAATAAAAGTGAAAATCAAAAGGATAAACCTTTAGAGTTCCTTTGCAGTGATGACATCTAAAACAAGCTTTATGATAAACCCTGTTATCTGCAGTTAACTTGTCGACTAAATAAACAGTCTTTTCACAAGCGGTGCATTTTTGGGTTGTTCCTGCAAACGCCATGGATAATGAAGTATGAAGCTCAAGCTCTCAAAACCCAGAAACAACAGCGGAATTCGGTGAATCTGCGAATGATTGAAAGGGAATGAAAGTACAAGCGGATTCAAAAAGCCAGTTGTAAGTTGAGTGATTGAATCGTATGCTCCCAACTACCCTTTTTTTGCTCTTCTGCCTTATCTGTTTTCCAATAATTTGTTTTGTTAATCCTCCTTCCAAATTATACACTCTTCACTCATCGCTTTACCTTAAAAGTGTGAAATTTAACGGACAAAAAAATCTACTTGAAATGAATGATTTGGTTTGTCTGAAATTTTAAAAATACACTGTTCAATAATAATTAAATTTAAAAACAAGTTTGTTTATTCATATTTTATAAAAAAATATGAGTGATGAGATGAGCTATTGACGAAAACAAAAATAAAACACGATCATCCTAAAATGTCAATTAGAATATGTCAATAACATGATTTAAAAATATGAGTATGGGATAAGAGTATATTAATTAAATATATTTGATAAAATTGTAAAATATTTATATAAAAATAATTATATTTAAATAATAAAAGTAAGAATATATTATTTATTTTTAAAATTACAATAAAAGTATATAAGTAGTTAATTACATGTATCAAACTTTCTTATAATGGGCCTGTATTTTGTATTTGGGCTTTTACGGATTTCTAATCCACTTGTCATATGTTTTAACGCCTGTTTTTCCTATCGATAAGACTATCGTATTCTTGTCTGGATCGCGAATTTGTGTCGTCGTCAATCTCAGAAGAGTTAAATACTGCGGCGGAGCAGTTGGAATTTGTATCGGAGGTTAACGGTCAAAGATGCGAGGAAGATGTGGAAACAAACCACAGAAAGAGAGTTCGGGATCATTCACCCTAAATTGTTCAGAAGTAATGTTTGCAGATCAAGGGTTTCGTCTATCCACTTGTCTAATTGCAAGGAAATTGTTTCCTCTCACCGCGGTTCAGTAAATACACTACAGGTCCTTTTTTTCCTATTCTTATTGTTTGGCTTGTGATTGTGTATTCGGGGTCTGGTATATTCTTCACATGTGATATAATTTATGTTAAAAGAAGTTTTTCGTGCTCATTGTGGTATCAAGATCAGGTTGATTTGACTGAGGGAAGATATCTTCTTGCTGGTGCTGCAGATTCAACTGTTGCAGTTTACGATATTCAGCGTGCTACAGAATACGAAGCTGGGAACCTAATTGGAAAGCACAAATCCTTGTTTGTTTTGAGCAAGCAAAATGATCATGGTCATAAATTTTCCATATCCTCTGTTATCTGGTATCCAATTGATACTGGCCTTTTTGTCACTGGTTCATATGATCACCATGTCAAAGTTTGGGATACAAACACCACACAAGTATCGATTCTTTGCCTAGTGTCGTTAAATTTTTATATTTAGCAACTTTTCTTGTGTATAACAAGTTTTGTGTTCAATATGAGTTATGCAGATTGTAGTGAATTTCAGCTTGCCTGGTAAGGTTTACCGAACTGCAATGTCTTCAATAGCAAGATCTCACATGTTAATAGCGACTGGGACTGAGGATGTCCAAGTTCGGTTATGTGATATTGCTTCGGGTGCATTTTCTCATACTTTGTCTGGACATCGTGGTATGCATGGTTACGCACGTTAATTTATCGAATCATTTTCACTATTTTCCATGTTGTCCAATTATTCTGAATCTTACAAGTATCGGAGTATCCATGCTAAATGCCATGATTTTACTTTAAAGTTTAAATAGCATGATCTTTTATCATTTTTGAAAAACATTGATTTTTTTTTTCATGTAACTACGAGGCTTACAATATCTTATGCATGCTCATACTCGTTTGGACAGCTTAATGAGTTTCAAAATGCAAAATTCCATTTCAGCTTTGATTTTAATTCTGGTTATTCCTTTTTTATCATTGTGACAGATGGTGTAATGTCATTAGAGTGGTCTACTTCGTCGGAATGGGTTTTGGTAACCGGAGGATGTGACGGTGCTATTCGTTTTTGGGACATCAGGCGTGCTGGATGTTTCCGTGTCTTAGATCAGTCCCAGTCCCAGTTGGGACGTCGCCCACCTCTCCTAGTGCATCCAAAGGCTGAAAAGGTATGCCTTTTAAAACAATATCCATTCTGATGTTAATTGAATATGCGTGTTTAGGCTTGTTTAATAGTAACTGATACGTGCCATTAATCCTGCATTATTGTTTAACCACCATCTTTATGACTGGAGAAGTAATTTTGTCGTGGGTCATTGTCTGTTTTCGATGAATTATTAATTTCTTTCTAACTTGTTTCTTTTGAAGAAATATTCCTCAACGGGGCCAGTAGTACCGGAAAAAGCACGAGCCGTATCAAAAAAAATGAGTAATAAAAACACCATCAAGCCTCAATCTGCTTATCGATCAGCAACTCAAGTGAAATTTACAAAGCAGAGAACACATCCAGGAATGTTTTCGATTCATGATCGTGCTACGGGGCATTACGGTATTGTAACTGGACTAAAGATGACTGAAGATGGAATGTACCTTTTAACTGCAGGTTTAGTTCTCATTATCGAAAAACCCAATTCATTCTAACAATGATAAAGAATCCTTTTCCATGTCTGAACCCCAGGTTCTGATTCAAGGTTAAGATTGTGGGATATGGAGTCGGGTTGCAACACACTCGTGAACTTTGAAGCTACACGTTTGCAGAACAGCAAACCTATTCAAATAGCCATTACCCCGGATTCCAATCTCGCTTTTGTTCCGAGCTTAACCAGCGTTAAGGTGAAACTACATTATTCTCTCATCTCCTTTGTTACTTTATACACACCAAATATTTAACTTTGGATCAAGATTTCTCAGGCATTCTTCATGTGGTCTGGCCAAACTATGACAAGTTTCTGTGCTCACTATGAACACGTTAACTGCTGCTTTTACAACGCCCAAGATCAAGTTCGTCAAAACCAATTCCTTTACTAGCTTCATGTGCTAGCTGGTATTAAGCCTTTTGGTTATCAATATTTTTATCATTCTCCATCTCGTATCGCAGGAGCTTTACAGCGGAGGAAATGATAGGGAGATTCTTGTTTGGTCCCCAACCAAACTCTCGTGCACCGAAGTGGTAAGGCATTCTCGATAACCAGAGCTCGAATCCTATACTAGATAAACTACTGATTTTGAGACGGAGAAGATTCGAAAGTTTTACCTCCCCTCGAATAGACTCGAATACCACTCACTACAGCATAATATGTATGTACATAACTTCGTAGTGAACTTTTTTCAGGATGAATGGAAGAATGCAAAGGCTAATGCTGATCAGGACAATTGGAGTGATTAAGGTTTGTTTTTGTACTTGTGTGGTTTTTGCTTTTCCAGTAAATTATTGAATAGATTGGATTTTATGTTGTTTATATTGAATTAAAAAGCTTAACCATGGTCAGCTGTGCAACCATGGTGGCTTGGGAGTTGGAAAGGAATCAATTATGATAATTAATACGATTATATTTTATAATGTAGATTAAGAATATAATTTTTATTTTAAATGGAAATAATTTAAATATAATGTATACAAACTATGTATTAAATGAAGCTATATTTGGGAATTATATCATTCACTTTTATTATGAATAATTTAAATTAAATGTTTACAGTAGAAATTTCGTTTTAATAATGTAATGATAGTTCATTATTTTAGAGTGTTAATGCACGTGTTTACTATATCTAAACAATGTTTTCATATCCGTCGCGAAAATCGGGTGTCACTGTTATTTGGACTGTTCCGTGTTTTTGGGTCGGATCCTATGTTTTTTCGGATTAAACCATAAAAATATAAAATATATTTTTTTTAAAAAAAATCATACTTGATTTGAATACATACTTTTTTTAAAAAATGACTTGATGATGATTTAATAAGGATAAAATTGTTTGTTTGGTACTTAAAGTTTCGTGATTTTAGTAAATGTAGTCGTCAAACTTTAATTTGATATTTATAATTTTAATATTTTGATTGTTTTGAAAAAACAGTTTAAAATGTTTTTAAAATTTGGCAAATTTAATTAAGGAATTACAAAAGTAATGTTCAAAATTTTAAAATTAATTTTATCAGATAGGAGATTAATACTTGAGTATTATATTTGTGATGTATGAGGACTAATTTACCAAAAAATCAAAGTTTGGACTTTAAATATGAGATTATGCAAAACTTTTAATATGAGGTTTCTTACTAAATCATCAATTCTATTTGGGCCACATCTCTATTGGGCCGAGCACAATCATCTATTTTTAAGGTGATATCAGTATCCACGTAAATCACGACGTGTTCATTTAAACGAATATTCCAACACTGCGTTGAATAATCCATTGCTCTTTTCCAGAATATATTTGTTTATTCTTCTTTTTTCTTATATTTATTTTCTCCACATAGAAATTCCTCCACGGCAGCGACGAATTATCCATCAAACCACAACGCTATCATCGAATTTCATGGATACAAGATTCTCCAATTCGATTGTGTTTTTCCTGCTCTTTTTTAGATTCTACTCGTCTTCCCTTAAAGATTGTCTTGTTGATTCTGATTTTAGTTATCCCTGATCGAAATAATTCAACAATTGCTTGGATTGAGGAGTTTGACTCGGAATCATCATGGGTAAAAGTAATTTCCGTCTCCCCACCTTTTGCTTTGTTCATAATCATATGATTGTTTTACTTTATTTGGTTACCTCTTCTGAATTGATTTTATCAAGTTTTGTGGTGAAATTAAAACAAAATATTGTTTCTTTGCCAATTTTGGACATTTTTTAGGAAATTCTCATAGAAAAAATGCTGCTGTGGTTGATAATGACGACACGGATAGCGTGTCCTCATCTGCATCTTCATCTATTAGCTCCCTTGTTCCTGAGCATTCAACTGACGAGGTTCATGTAGATAAAGTGGCTCTTCTTGATCAGTGCTTAGATTCTTTATACGAGAAGAGGTAATTTCTCTATTTAAATTTTAAATAGAATAACTTTGTAGATTTCTCAAAAGATTGCTTTTTAAATCTTTGTTTACAGAGGATCCACTAGAGAGAAGGGCTTAGCTACGATGATTCAAGCTTTTAGTAACACATTACAGCATGAGTTTGTAGAAGAGAAGTATGGTTCTTTTTTGTTATATTCTTTTATGATTTGGGTAAATTTTATTGAGTTTTTGTTAATGAAAATCTCTTTTTTTATCTTATTTTCTTTTCTATTCTCATTCTAGATTTGCTACAATGCTACACCAGTGTTTGAATTCAATTAAAAAGGGCTCTGCTACAGAGGTGGCTTTAGCATCTCATGCTATAGGTTATTACTTTGCTCTGTCTGATATTTGTTGCTTTTAATATTTGTTTTATGGGCGAATGGCATATAAGATCCCCAAAGTTTGTATAATTTGGCAAATTTGGTCCCCAAACTTTCTACATTTTGGCAAATTTAGTCATCAAAGTCATTTGGAGGCAAAACTAGTCTACAAGTTTTTTTTTTGCCAAAACTAGTCCTCATGCTTTGTAAATTTTGGCAAATTTAGTCTTCAAAGTTTAATCTATATGACGAAATTGGTCCTCAAATTTTAGGGACTAATTTTACCACATGGGGACCAAATTTGACAAATTTTGGAAACCATGAGGACCATTGTTGCCAAAACTATCAAAATATGGGGACTACAAATGCCAAATAAAAGTTTGAGGATCAAATTTGTCAAAATCACCAAACTTTGGGGATCAAGCACACCATTTTCTCTTGTTTTATTCTTGGAAAGTCACTTTTTTTGTTTGCTGTAGGGCTTTTGGCTTTGACAACTGGTCCTGGTGAGAAAGCTACAGAGATCTTGAAGGAGTCAATTATTCCTTTCTCAGATGCTCTTAGATCTCAGTCTCAAGCCTCTAAGATGTCTTCGGTACATTTTTTCGCTTTCAAAATCTGATTTTTTCTTCTATACATGGCTTGCCATTGATCTTGTATCTTTCGGAAATCAGCAGGTACTTGAGTCTTTAGCTGTGAATACTTTTGTGGGCAGTGAAGAAACGGAACAAACAGAGAAATCAATGCATATAATGTGGCAAGTAGCAAACCCGAAATTAGGCCCCAATGTATGCATCATCGTTCGTTAACTTTTCGTTACTACACTTGCAAAACAACATGGTTATATAATATATACACTTGAATTGCAAGTTTTTTCTCTTTTTGTGCATTTCAAATACTTAAAAGTTTTATGTGCCTTCATGATTCAGGTGGCTTCTGTGAAATCAGCTCCCTCGGTGATAGCAACAGCCGTTTCTGCTTGGTCGTTTCTCCTGACTACTATAGAAGGCAAGGCATTAAACCCGAAGAGTTGGCAAGAGTTAGTATTTGTTTGTACTATAAATTCGACTTATTTTCCTTGCTTTTTTTCTTACGATTGCTGTCGTATTCTCAGGTCAGTTTCCTTCTTATCCACATTGCTTGATAGAGACGACAGATTACTACGAATAGCTGCTGGTGAAGCGCTTGCGTTGATCTTCGAGATTGGAAGCCTTGAGAAATTTTGTGGAGAGAATAAGGTGTCGATAGAGACGTCCACGAACGATGATTCCCGGAAACTGATCCACATTCATGGACTGAAGAATAAGATTCTCAATCAAGTTCGAGGACTTTCAACCGAGGCGGGTGGAAAAGGTAGTGCAAAGAAGGATCTAATTAATCAAAAGAATACATTTCGAGATATTTTAGATTTTCTCGAGGTAAGTTACGATGCTCTTGATCTATTGATATCATAATAGTTTTTTTTAGAAGTTATAACGGTGACTTTCAGGATGGTTATGTTCCTGAGACCTCGACAAAAATCGGTGCAGAGTCGTTATATTTAGGCACATGGGCTCAATTGATTCAGGTTAGTTGTACATGACAACATTGTTGAAATATGAATAAATATCACATGTGGGAATTAAATTGTGAATTTGATTAATGTATAAAGGGATCGTTGACCAATGTAATTGACTTAATCAAGTCTTTTACGGCAGTTTTTAAATTTCTGGTATATCGGAAATTTCGAACTTATCGGATTCGGCCTGTATTTTGCCAAAATACTGGCCGATACGGGTCGGATCGGGTTTAATATTAATTTTCGGGTCGGATCGGATCGGGTTTAATATTAAAAAATAAAATATGAATATTTTATAATTTAATTTATTTTAATATTACGGTACATATCCGGTATACCCGAAACATATCCGGTATACCGATCCAATGAGCTTGTCCGGTATACCGGCCAGTACCGGTTTTAAAACATTGTTTTACGGTGTGGTCTCTTTTCCCAACCGAACACATTCCCTACATAAAATTGGCATGACTCTAGAAATATAATTTGGAATATAAGCGGGTTTGGAAAAATCCTGAATGACTTTGTTGGGTTAGTTCGGCTTAATATAATTGATCGGTTGGTAATCCACCGGTTTGAATGGTCAAGTCCAACTTGTCATGTGGTTGGATTTGAGAGGGTATGTTGACTCGACTCTATAAAAATCGTGAGTGACCTTCACGGGGTTAGTCAAGCTTAATGAAATTGACTAATTGGTAATCCACTGATTTGAATGATCAAATACAACTTGTCAGGTGGTTCGACTTTAGGGTGTGTTTAAATGTGAATAAATGTCTCACATCATAATTAAGATGCGGGTTGGTTTAGGGATTATGAACCTTTGTAATTTCCTTGTTCAAGTCTTTTACAGTGAGGTCTCTTCTTTCTTGTACATTATATCCACATGAAATTGACCAGACTCTACAAATCTAATAAACATTACACTTCTTTTTAAGCACTTTTGACATTATCTGCTACCTACAGTTAAACTTCTTGAAGCATTTCCTCGGTGGAGGATTCGTAAAGCATATGCAGGTTCGGTTATTTTCGTTCCTACGCCACTTGCTTGAAAGTGCAATGAACCGCTTTGTTTGAACAGGAGAATCAATTTCTTCACGATGTCTTCGACTTTACACCGAAGAAAAAACTCATCTCAGCACACGAAAATCGCCTTAGCCAAATGGATAAGGTAACTTGGACCTTTTATTTGAACATTACATTGCAGAAAGCTCTCTGTGTGATCATTTATGTTGATACTTTTGACAGAAAATGTACAGATCGCCTAATTCAGCTCTCAACAAGGCAAGAACACAGCATCTCAATAAACAAAGAATGCTCTCTCAGGTACTTTTCTCTTGAAAATCGACTGAAACCGAGTACATTTTGTGTTTTTTATAATGTTCTGGAGTTTGCTTACGGTATGTAGGATAAGAATTCGGGTCATTTTGCTCCGGGTTATGAATGATGAACTTAAAGATGGATGGATACAGCAGAGGAGTTATTTTGATTAGTTCTCTATATTTTGTGGTGTCATATATTCTGTGTATTGTTGCCTTTTTTTGTTTAGTTTCATCATTGACACTACCAATTCAATTTTACAAGTGTTTGAGATCTTAGTGCTGGATTGTTTGATTGTAATGATAGGATTATTTGAGATTAATTAGATTTGTGATTGTGATAAAGGGTTTGTTTGGTACCGCGATCAAAACATTGGTGAGGTGCCGGGAGATATTTAAATTGTGATTTTTTTAATGCACACAAAACACAAACTTAATTGCAATGTGATAATCGTTAAAAAATCACGATATCATCACAGTTGTTAAAATCAACTGTGGTCTCGTCTTGATTTTGGAAAAAACTCATTTCCCCATACTTTTATTAATTATATTTATTATTATTATATATATAAGATTATATTAGTATTTTTACATAAATCACGATCATAATACTGTAATTTTACCAAACATACTTAAAAATTCACGATCATCATATCTCACCACACTCCATCACATCTTACCACATTGCAATTTTAAAAAACAGAACCAAACAAATCCAAAATTGCATTGATATGATTAATTGTGATTTATAATGGGCTTGTTTGATTATCTTTTTAAAATTGAAATGGATGAGGTGCGATGAGATATAACAATTAGGAATTTTAAATATATATTTGATAAAATAATAATATAATGATAGTAATTTATGTAAATACTAATAACTTTATATATAAAAATAATAGATTTAATTATATTATAATTATTCAAAATAATGATAAATTAGTCATTTCTTAGATTACGATAATACCAAAGTTGGTTTTAACAGCGAAGATGAAATCTTAATTTTTTAACGATAAACGGATCATAATTTTTTTATATATATTAAAAAATAACAACTTGAAAATGTCATCGGTCACAACTATTTTAATCACAAACAAAACAAGCACATTATATACAATATATGACTAAGTTGGAAAACTTTTATTTGATTTATTAATAAAAAATTTAAAATATGGAATAACTCATGTACTCTTATTTATATTTAAATTTATAAATTTTCAAATTTAATATATATAAAACATTGATAATATATGGTTAGTATTTAATGGGTCAAAAGTTAAAGATTAATTCAAACATAAATAATGTTGTTACATTTTTAAAACAAATATTTGTGAGTAAATTACAAATTCAGAAAATACAAATGGAATAAAATTAAATTAAATTACTCTAAAGAAATTTACATGAAGTACTTGTGTTTTTTACCACTAACCCCGACTACTCTTTGAGAGAAAAAATGATAAGAAAATAAAATATATAGAAAACGAATATATTTGGTTTATATTATATTTAAATGAAGGTAAAATTAGCATTTTGGATGATGGGATAGTGGTCTTGTTTGGAAAGTCAGTCCACCGCCCGGTGCGGTAGTTGTATTCTATTTTAACTAAACATTATTAATAATTGCGTTTGTGCGACCGCAGAAAACAGCAGTGAATTCACAGCTGGATTAACCCAACGGCCACCAGAACGCACCTGTCAAATAGTAATTTTACCCTTAGTAAATTATAATTTATTTTTTTTAAAAAATAATTTTGATCAATAAATCTTATATTCTATTAATTACACATTTAAACTATAAAAATATATAGAACAATTTAAAAATATAGTCTTGACATAACGAATTTTTCATAAAATAATATGAAATATAATTATTAAGTTATAAACCATTATTTAAAAATAAGTGCAAAAAAATCATTTTATGACCTACGATCAATGCACCACTGTTTCAAAAACAGTTTTTTTTAAATCACGATCAGTTCACCTCACAATACAGTCATCTCACATCACCGCTATTTATTAAACGTGCCCAGTGTGAGATAAATTTATTCTATTATAATATATAGGATTTGTACTATACTTAAATGAAGGCAAAATTATCATTCTACATGCGGTTAGTGTGAGATAAATTCATCGAGAAAATTGCGTCATTTGCTCTTAATGTTTAAAATAATGTAAAGACAATGTCTCCAAAGTTTGTAAATTGCATTAAAATCCCTGAAATTTCAAAACCTTTCAAGAATGATCATCGAGTGAATAGTAGTGGTTTTCGCCTTTTTTCGTATAAGTGTTTTGATAATTTATACGTTATTTTTAAAAATTTCAAAGTTTAGAGACATATTCATTACATCTTTTCAAAGTTAATAGGTCAAATACAAACTATGAAGACACTTAAAATACTAACGAATATATGAGTCAAATATAAACGGTTTTGGAAGTTAGGGGTCAACCATGCCATTCTTAAACTTTGATAATATAATTTTTACAACATTTAAAAGTTAAGAGGTCAACGGAGCGCATTATATCAATTTTGATGGATTTATATGTAATTTACAAACTTTAGAAACATCACATTTATATTATTATAAAGTTTGAGAGCTATTTATAAACATTACTCTAAATTCATTCTACCAAAATGATACAATTATTTTATCCTACATTCATGAGATTTATGTGGTAACTTAATTCTTATGATAAATTAATATATCAAATCAAACTTTGATAAAAATATTTTAAACAAAAGACACATAGAAAATTATTCCAACTTTTTAATTGTGACATTATCCCACTAGTAAGCACAATAACATGTTAAACTCTAATTCCTACTATTTTTAGCATGAAAATTATTCCTATTATGTATTATTATCCATGTTTTCATATCAACCGAGATGTTAAATATTGGATAATATCGATATTTTTTGATATCATGTTTTATAGTGGAATTTTGGGTTTTGTCGGGTCAGATAAAATAATAATAATTATATATTATTATTAATATTAAAAAAATCTAGTTTTGTATCGAACATTATCGGTCAGATCGATATGAAATTTTGGATTGAAATGAAAACATTTATTATTATGGTGAATATTTTCAACATTAAATTCATACCTTGAACAAAACATGACGAAGTTTAGGCAAAATATAAGTAACACACAAACCTGAATTGAAAACATTTCTCGGCTCAATCGGAACTCACGAGAACAAACAATGGCTTCCCGACCAATCTCTCTCGACCCTGTAAATCATATAACAACACATAATGAATCTAGATTCAATTTACGCTCTTCATCTAATCTAAACCATCGGATCATACCGTCATCGAATTCGTTGGTTATCAACATTGGAATCGAAACAATGACTAAAAGAATAGGAGACAGTTATCAGCTACATTTACCTTAAGTTCCGGCAACTCAATAACACAGGCGCACTCGACGACATTTGCTCCGACACGCTCTGCAATTTAAACTCAACAGTTCAGAGAGGCATATGAATGCATTTCGAAAAGTTCCATTCGCAAAACAATCGAAAAAATGATAGCAAAGACAAGGTTTCAGTAATCACACCATATCTTCAATGATCATCAAAGCCTTTGTACCAATGCGAGTAACTAAAGTTCAAACTCGAACTCGAGTTACTGTAATGACCCACCTTCCCACTTGCACGATATTGTCTACTTCGTACTAGACTAGCTCTAATGACCCTCACCTAATTCTCACGGTCTTACATTTTCCCTATCCCTAACTTTCCAGTGGATCACCCATCATGCCTATGCTCTAGGGTGAATACACTTACCTTTCGGATTTCCACTATGATCTTTGTCACTTTGCTAAGGAAAATGTCTTGTGCAATGGTGGACAAATCATTATACTTAACATATTATCATTTCCTGTCTATATCCAATAATGGGATTTGCCTAAGATGCCTCGCACCCCCGAGAGGTCTTACACATTACACATTCAAAAAAAAGTAAAACGACAAAACTCTCGATCCACTTAAGAAGCAAAAACACCACCACAGCAAATATATAAGTTTCATATTCCATCAGATAACAACATTCTTCAATAATATGCAGATATCATACCAATGAGGCGAATCGCAGCGCATAACGTCCCCCCGGTAGCGATAAGATCATCCACAATAATCACGTTTTCTCCCGGATTCACAGCTCCGACGTGCATCTCCATTATATCGGCTCCATACTCTAGAGTGTACTCTTCTGAGATCACTTCCCCTGTTAAGATAACATGTATAAATAAAACCTTCAGTATGTTGAGTGTATCCATGAATCAAAGCATTACCAGGCAACTTTTTCGGCTTTCTCATCGGGACGAACTTTGCCCCGATAGCTAATGCGATTGGAGGACCGAAGATAAAGCCTCGAGCCTCGACCCCTGCATCAAATACAGGCATCATGTCTCTGTGAATATGTAACTCTTGACAGTTCAGCATATGGAGTTTTTTAAAATAGTTGCAGTGAAGAAGAATTAACAAAGAGAAGTAGTTCACCCGCAACAACAGTGATATTTTTATCCTTATACCGCTCAATAAACAAGTCAATTGAATCCTTAAACGCTAGAGGATCAAGCAACAATGTCGTTATATCCTGAAACATAATCCCTGCAACAGATCATGAACTTCAAGTCAAAATGAAGCGGAGAATTGGTAGATCGAAGCGCGAGGATGCTATACCAGGTTTGGGGAAATCAGGTATGACCCTGATCGATGAGGAGATCCGACTGATGCGATCATCTACTACGTGGAGATCCGACGATGCTGAATTAGCCACACTCATTTTACGTCCCTCCGCCGCCGCCGCCGCCGATACACCGGTTGATCTGCTAATGAAGAGGCAAGACCCCCTCCTTGTAGTAGAGGTGATGGCGTTCGGTGAAGGGAAGGAATTGACAGGAATGCCACTTGACAAAACCCTCAATTGCGTAGCCAAATTCAAGTTGAATAAAACGGACATTTTCAAAGAAAACAAATGGGGAAGCTGTGGGCTGCCTTCCAAAAGATTGCAACTTGAACAAACATCCTAGATTGTAGATTGTAGATTGTAGATTGTAGATTGTAGATTGTAGATTGTAGATTGTAGATTGTAGATTGTAGATTGTAGATTGTAGAAGCATTAGGTTAAAGTGATGCCTTTCTTCCCTTCAATCTCTTCATTTTCTAGGCTTCCATCATCAAATCAAAGCAAACCCATGATTGATTAGTCTTAAACAAAACAAAACTTTCACGGAACCCACTTGAATCTTTAACCTTTATATCAGTAGATCATCATCGTTTTGGACATACGCGGCTCAAATAGCAGCACAATTCTTGTAGATAAACATGAAGTTGTTTGTCTGAATGCAAGACAAGACAAAACAAATTGTTAATTATGAACTAGTGAAGTCACTGCTTAGCTTCAAGGAAGTGAGGATGAGGATATGCATACGCATGACCTGTCGTCATCTCAGTCCAGTACACAAAGTTTATCACAAAACTCCATTAAATCAACGCCTTTCTTGTTAATTGTGATGTTTTATGATCAAGCTATACCAAAAGCTTGATCTTCAGGAATTACAGTAAGCTTAATCTCAAGACTGAGCCCTCAAACAAAGACACTGGTTCTGTACACCGGGTCAACTCAAACCAAACAAAATGGGTTGAATGGATTTGGTAAACCACCAAAATAGACCGACCCGGATTGTCCAGTTCAATATGAACAGCATGAAAAACGAGAATCATGAGGTGTTAATGCAATTTTCACTGCAACGCAGCTTCCTTCCGTCCACTTTCTTAGACCGTGTAGAAGCCGTCTTTGACTTGGACCAACTCGGCTTATCCCAACTTGGCCCCTACTACTCACACAGATATTAAATCAGTGTAAACTGTTAAGTTTAATCAAATACCCAACAAAACTCCCTTCTTTCTTCCCCACTCTTCACGCAATTTCCTTCTTTCCTTACCACCCACTCAACTACTTCTACTTCTCTATATAAATATTCTTCACTCTTACCAGACTCAATCCTCACACTCAAACCGAACTCACAGTTGGAACAAACTTTTACTTTTCTCTACTTCCATGGCGCTTGAAGCTTTGAAATCGCCTACAGGCCCTCCTCCTTCCTTCCCCTTGGACACAGAAGCCGGACTCCGGTACCTTGATTCATGGACAAAGGGTAAAAGAACCAAGCGTCAACGCAGCCACGACTTAACCGAGGAGGAGCACTTAGCTTTATGTCTTATCATGCTTGCTCGCTCCACACCGGACTCAATCAAGAGCCTCCCTGCTCCTAAAGACTTGGTTTACAAGTGCTCTGTATGTGAAAAAGCTTTCTCATCATACCAAGCTTTGGGTGGACATAAGGCGAGTCACCGTAAACATAACGCCGGAGATGAGAATTCGATCTCCGCTTCAACGACGACGAACTCCGGTACTGGATTAGCTAAGACACATGAGTGCTCCATCTGCCATAAGTGTTTTCCGACCGGTCAAGCCCTCGGAGGACATAAGCGCCGCCACTACGAGGGTGGTTCTACGGTTGCGAGTAGCCACTCGACTTCTTCAGAGGGTTTGAAATCTAGCATCACACGCCGTGATTTTGATTTGAATCTACCGGCGTTGCCGTCTGTGTTTGAAGATGAAGTCGAAAGCCCACATCCGGCGAAGAAATCAAGGCTAAGTATGACTTTTCCGGCGAAAGTTGAATTCCCGTGAACCAGACGCACGATTTACAGTTACAGATTAGAAGATTCTTGATTGAAAGGAATCTGCCGAACCATCGAATTCAATTCTCAGTTACATAATTCCTTGATTTGTTTCTTTTATTTCAGTTTCTTATTTTGTCCTGAAAAACACACAGTTACTTTGAATTCAGACAAAAATGTGTATTCTTGCAAAAGAAGGTTTACTTTAGTTCTAACCTATCTTAAACGGACTCTTGTTCCGTGAAATCGAATCCGAGTCGAACTCTTATAGGATATCAACTCTTCTCAGACATTTGTTGGACACGAGTCGTTTTTTACATTTAAATTTATTATTATTTATTTTGAAATAGTCATTATTTAAATTTGTTTTTATTTATATATATTAATATAATTCGTTAATGTTTAAAAATTAATTGTATATCAATATTATTGGAATATAATATAATTTATACCAATTATTTCGACATTTTACAGGTATTAAACATTAATTATCATATATATTTGTGGTAGTAATTAATTATTTTGTATAATATAATTAGATAAAGATAATTTTATTTATTATTAATTATGAACAATGTTAACAACAAATATCTTTTTAAAATTTTATATTTTAATTAAAAAAATAATTGATATTAACGAGTCGTACTCTTTAACAAATCTGAGTCCCCGAGTCCGAATCCCCGAATCCCCGTGGCGGTGTCCATTTAACATAGGTTCTAACAAGAAGTCAAATAAAATTTGGCCGTAACGTGCATTGACTAGACAAGCGCAACAACTGGATGTGATTATTAATTAATTAAATTGATTAATTTACAATTAATATTAATGTAATATATAGTTGGCAAGTTAGCAACATTATCTTGTCGACCTAATCTAATCTTTATTCTTACTCCATGTTCAATGTATTTGGTTTCGGTTGTGCTCTTTGCTCTAAATATCATTCTTTTTAATTTTCTTTGGAATATTTAATTTATTTAAAGACAAATCTAATTTCCAATTCTAATTTTTAATATAAATAATAATCAGTGTAAATAGAGTTCCAATTCTAATTCTAAAAAATCATTTTAAAACCCAATTTTCTAGAATAGAAAAAGTTGTTTTCAGATATAAAAATGATTTTTACTTGGAATGTGTATACATTCATATGAAAATGAATCAGAAAGTAACGTATTTGGTCCCAAAATTTTAATCATTTTGATAAATTTGGTTCTCAAACTTTAATTCGTCATTAGTAGTCTCCAATCTCCATGTTTTGTGTGGTTTGACAAAATTGGTCCACAAAATTTGGGGATCAACTTTGTCACACATTAAATTCTGAGTACTAGATTTGTCAAATTTTACTAAATATGAGACTAGTTTTGCCAAAAACTCAAAGTTTGAAGACTAGTTTATCATTTACAAACTTTTGAGACTATATTTCCCAAAATTAAGAAACTTTCGGGATCAAATTTGTCAAATCATATAAATTTTGGGGATTTTATATGTTATCCGCCCAAAAAGAATTACTATTCATGACAAATACACAAAAATTTAAAATTACCATTATGACTTCCATACAAAAAATTTGTTTGTATTTTACTAATTTAAAATTAAATGTTATGACATATGTTTCCAAGTTCAGATTTCAAAAAATTAAATATGAAGTTTAATAAAACATTGAAGAAAAAAATCATTTCTATCAACTAAAATTTGTATAAAAAAAATTTAGATTAATCTTTTTTTTAAATACATTAATTTCATTCCATTTTATAATTTGTCAATTTTAATCATTTCACCAAAATACCCTATTTTTTGTACATTTAATGGAAGTTGTTACAAACTGAAATGAATCGAAATTAAGTATATTTCAAGATTTGTGTTAATAAACTCACTTCAAGGTTTAATTCATTGGTAATGAATAAAATTAAAAAATTAAGAGTATTTTGATCAAGTTTATTAAAATTGACAAATTATAAAAATGAATGATACAAATTCATTTAGTATGTTTTC
This sequence comes from Utricularia reniformis, assembly GCA_009725065.1. NCBI lineage: Eukaryota > Viridiplantae > Streptophyta > Magnoliopsida > Lamiales > Lentibulariaceae > Utricularia > Utricularia reniformis. The sequence continues at coordinate 83,855 of RWGZ01001436.1, forward strand.
TGATTGCATTGTCAGAATGCGTTGTCATTTTTAAAATGTATTTTGGATTCGTTTACAGAACACCCCAACGTTTTTATTCTCATTCTGACAATCCATTTTCAAAACGCGTTATGAGTATCATTCTTCAACACAAAATGACCATAATCTCTCATTTTGAATTCATGTAATGCATTTTTAAAAATATATGACCAAACTACCATTCTGACATAATCCCTTATTTCTAGAGGTGTTAACTATTTGGTAAAAACCAAATACCGAACCGTTTACCGATTTTTTTTTACCGAACTGATACCGAATTATAAAATTAGGTATTTCGGTAAATACCGAAACCGAACCGAAACAATTCGGTATTTACCGAACCGACAAAATTCGGTTCGGTATTCGGTATATAATTTTTTGACCTATTCGGTATTCGATAATTGAAATTCGGTTCGGTATTTACCGAATAAACATTCCTACTTATTTCTAATTAAATAAATCTTATTTTCTATAAATATAAGGGTAAAATAGTACTTTAGTATTCAGAATGCATTCTTATAACCATTTTTTACATAACATCATTTTTATTTTATTATCCATTATTTACCATTCAGAACACTTAAACAGATTCACATTTTATAAATAAATTCTGACAATTCATTATGAAAACACATTTACATTCTCATAATACACACAGAACACACCTTTCGTTTTAAATATTGTAATTAATAAACTTTAAAAAATGTGTATAAACTATATTATTATTACAATAAATATCTCATCACAGGATAAGTATGCACTGTGTTATTATAAAGCTGTACTAACTAACAAAATAGGTTGCAAACTATCTTTGATTACGTTTAAAAATACGATTGTTTTTCGATTCGAAATGTGATTACCTCTAATGTGATACTTATCTCACAAAAAAATATTCTTAGTATATACTCGACCAATCAATTTAATTAGTTTGTTATTCACATTAGCTAATTAGGAGCATAGAGGATTACGATGTTGAACTCATAATGTGTGATCTTAGGTTATTGAGAAGACAAAACTCAACATGAATGTTCATTATATTGAAGTTCAAATAGTATAATAGGATGCTCATGTATCAGAATAAATGATATATTGAATGTCCAATCAACTAAATAAGCTTGATAATCGAAAGTCGGGATGAAATCTCCAAAGTCGTAAGCCAAGTAAGTTTTTTGCGATGAATTATGCCAATCGCGATGACTTGTGCAAATTAGTTGCAATTTTTCAGTGTTGTGCAAATTCATTGGGATTTTTGAGTGCAGTGCACTCTAAATAACTTCATCTTAAAGACCTCTAATTCTGTAAAACCACGAGAATACCCAAATTCCAAGTCAACTCTGAATACTGAGAAAAAAAAAATTGCATAATTAACCCTCCAACTTATGAATTGTGTAAATGATATGTTCTCCAATTTACGAAATTGCAAGAATGACACATAAAGTTACCAATACTGTTTGTTTTTTACTCCTGAGATTCTAGTATCGGTTTTCCGTGAGTTGAAAATCGTTTGAAAACCCCTCATAAAGTACGAAAATAAGACTCGTTTAAAAAATTATACAAAGTTTACCCTTAATGTTCGATAATTATGCATAAAATATTAAAAATTTATGAGTTTATTAAAGTGCCACGAATAAACGATATTAGAAACTTGAGGTGTCTTTAGTTCATTTATTTGAAATTTGAGGGCTATAAATGTATATTTGTTCTCAAAAAGTATATTATATTTGCAATTTATTAACTTAAAGGACATATTCTTTATACAATCCGTAAGTTAGATCCGTAAGTTAGGGGTCATGTGTCAAACATCATCCCTTTTGAAAACTTAAAATATGAATTGGATTGAATATTTCCCTCACATTTATATCTGGCGTGTCGTCACGAATCACGACTGGTTTCAAATAACAAATAAAATGAGTTATTTATTTATTGGTAATAAATTAAATAAATGAAAATAGCATCTTAGTGTCACGTGGAAATAAATTGATAAAATTGCGTGGTTCCTTTAATTAAAAGCTCCAGAACATCACAGCAAATATCCAAGTTGGAAAGTGGACCAGCGGTGCAGTCCAATTAAAATCCCGTGTGCCAGGCCACACACAGTTGGTTCTTACTTTTGTTAGCCACGTGCTAACATATGCTATGCTATGCTATGCTTTGCTAGCCAATCCAGGTATGTAATGTAGAAAAGGTGAATTTTGATCCGTGAATGACATTTAAGGTCCTCAAATTTTGTATGATTTAACAAATTTAGTCCTTAAATTTTCTTCATTTTGATAAATTTAGTCCTCAAAGTTTTGTGGAAGTAAAACAAGTTCTCAAACTTTGTATTTTCGGCATAATTAGTCCTCATATTTTGTAACTTTTGGCGTATCTTGTCATCAAAGTTTCATATATGTGGCGAAATTAGTCCTCAAATTTTGGGGACTAATATTGCCACATGGGGATCAAATTTGTCAAAAATATCAAAGTATGTGAACTATAAATGTCAAATAAAAGTTTGGGAACCAAATTTATCAAAATAACTAAACTGTGGGGATCAAACTAGCCATTTTCTCAAATTTTTGATACATATTATATTTTGTTAAATATTTTATTTTGGAGAATAATGTATATTTATAAAGAATTTGTTAAATAACTTATATTATTGAAGAATAATATTATATATTTTTATCAATGTTTTCATATATGATATCGATCGATACGTAAAATACTATAACTTATTGATGTCTTGTTAGATAACTCTTGATATCGGGTTATACGATCGGATATCGCGGTTTTCGACTCTGACCTTAGAAATAGAATAACATCATCTTTTAATATAAAAAAACTTACATTTAATATTGACTAACATATCGGCCCAATTAGACATATACCTTAATATCGATTAGTACGAGAAATACAACGCAGTGTCATGTTATCGTGTCGCATACCGTCGATGTGTGAAATATCTGATGATACCGGTGCTTTGTCCGATAACCTGCGATATCATGTTAAGGTCGAATTATGGGTTTTCTGTTGTTAAATAAATAGTCACTAGCACTTTGTTCCAAGATCAAAAATCGACCAGGAGATCATCAATTCTTCTTTTGATTCGTATATCTTATTCTTTTGTTGTAAACTACAAACTTCATGTTTATAATGAATTCAAATACTATGGAATATGTGATTTTTTGACATTTCTATAAATAAAAGTTTTCTACCTACAAAATATAATATTTTCGTTTTGTATTGCTTTTTCAAGAATTCTCATTGGATTTTTACTCATAAAAGATGTCATTATATATTTCAAATAAACTTTGAAATATAAATTTCATTTAAACGTTTCTCTCAATGAATTTCAAAAAATTTTAAAATTAATTCATTGTAGTTTTCTTTTATGAACTTAAATTGTTGTAAGCAAATTTTATTTTGAAGTTGCATGTGAATTTCCATATATTTTGTTAGGAACATATTATTATGTTTACTATATTAAATGTTTCAATATATTTCTTATGCTATATTCTCTATATAATTTTTATTTCCAATCATTAAATACTTGCAATTTTCATATATTAAAACTCTCATGTAATAGTCTTATGTTCTCACTTTCTACGTTTTTATGTTACATACTATTACGTCCCAAACTATGTGATGCTTGTGATATAAAAAATACAATCCAAACCACATACTAAAAGTGTTGACAACTTATAATAGTATGATCTTCCATCTTATAGCTTGATTTTCTATTTTATTTTACCAACATTTTGTTAGGAATGAAGGTCGGGTGATAGTCGAAGGGTTCAATGGTGAAAGACCAACCGGGGGAAACCAAACATGAAGCGGTGATGTTGATCGACTTGATGAATCTCGGATCTATTAAGGATATCGATCGAACGATTGTAATGAGTCTATTTGATAGAGTTCGGAGTAGACTTGGATCGGGATTCGAGAGTATCGAGAGGAAATATCTTTCCTTAATTGACGCATTAAATATATGGAATAAGATATTGAGATATATCTTATTGGTTGCATATATGGAAGAAGATATTGAGATATATCTTGTTGGTTATATATATATAGAAGAATATATGAAGATATATTATGTTGGTGATATATATGGAATAATATATGAATATATATTCTCGAGATATATATGGAAGAATATATGCAAATATATCTTGTTATATATATATATAAAATGCGGTCAAAGATATAAAAAGAGAATATTGTAGAATATTTGGTATAATATTTCCTAGATTAGATCCTAGTTGGACTATATAAATAGAGGCATCATGAATACAATTGTAATCAATCAATTCTATTCTTCTTGTGATAATGAGTTCACTGTCGAGGTTTATCGGTCACGCGGTTTTCCCGGTTTTGGGTTTCCACGGTAAATCTTGTGTCTTTTACCTTTCTTCATATACATTCAGTTTTCATCATATTAATTCGATCCGACCCCAGGAATTCTTTTTCTTCTCCAGGAAGAAGGGAATTTCCCAACACATTTAATACTTATCATTTTTATTTCCAATGTTTTAAAAATCAGTACCGGTCAGTATATCGAGTAATCTGAGTGCATCAATATACCGAATGTGTATTAGATATATTGAATATGTATATTAATAGTAAAATAAACTAATTATTAACATGAAAAAAAACACCATTTTTTAATTTATTTTCAATTTATATTATTTTTACTTCAAAAAAATAAAAATAATATTTTACAAACTTCATTTTTTTTCATAAATCAAACAAGTTAGATTCAACCCGATTAGCTCAAAACTCGTATTAACCGATATTATGATAAAAAATTGATATACCCAAAATTTCCAATATATCAAAAATTTAAAATTTTTTATTTTAGCATGCACAATATTAATTGGAGAACAAAACAAATTTATTAAAATCTAAATAATAACACAAAATTACAATATACTCATCGCATCTTGCACATGGAAACATATGCTACTATGCCATGCTTTGCTAGCTTTGTAAGCTAACGGTATTACAATGATCTCAATATTAAAAAATAGTAATTAAATAAATAATAATAATCATTATATAATTATGTAATTTGTAATGTATGTTAACACATACACAAAATTGAAAGCTAATAACCTAATTAAAACCACATGTTTATAAGGTTTTAGAGACACATGTGACACGCCATTTGTGTTGGGCGCATAGCGAAAGTTATGAAATCGAGGTATCGACGATGCAAATATGATAAATAAATAGACACCGAAATTTAAAGTGGTTCACCCAAAATAGTGCTAGTCCACTGATCTCATCAGAAAAACTTCCACTAATATCAATAATAGGGATATAGAGAGAATATAATCTAGATAAATATCTAGAATAGAAAACCAAAATAGGAGGTAAAAACAGTTTTTACCTAACACAACGACTACCCATCAACTATTTTGATATTTCCCGAATATTTAGGAAATATTCCTAAATATTACATACTTCTGAAAAGCCTTCAGGAACACGAATTCAAGAAGAATAATTTTCTCCTTGAATCTCTTCTCTCTCTTTTTCTCTTCCTCTCTTGAATACTCAATTCAGATCTTGAGATTGCTGGATTTGTTTGGGATCATCAATTGAGGCTCAAGTGCTCTCAATTTATAGGAGTAGGGAGAATATATTTATCCCTAAATATCCTCTTGGAGGTTAGCCAAATATCCACCAAATATTGATCAAGTCTGAATATAATTTTATTTATATTCTTAATATGGGCCCCATATCATGTGTAGGAACCCACCCATCAATTCTCCCCCTCCCGACACATGGAGAAATCCACCAATCCATCTGTATCTCGATAGTACTCAAAGTTGGATCTTGACAAAACTTTTGGCATTATATCTGATCCATTCTCTTCAGTGTGGATCTTCTCAAACTGTAATAATCTTTTCTCCAACACCTCGTGAATCCAACGATATCTCACAACAATATGCTTGGATCTCGAGTGAAACGAATCATTCTTGGGTAGATGAATCGCACTTTGACTATCGCATAATAGATGATCATTCTGCTGATCGATACCAAGTTCTTTTAAGAACTTCTTCAACTATAGTAACACTTTGCAAGCTTCAGTTACTGCAATGAACTCAGTCTCCATTGTCGAAAGAGCAACACACTTCTGGAGTTTAGATTGTCATGCAACAACTCCCCCTGAAAAATTAATCAGTTATCCAGATGTAGACTTCCTCGAGTCAACATCTCCTGCCATGTCAGCATATGTGCATCCAACCATATTGGATCACCTTCTCAAAAACACAAACATATCTTGGAGGTTCAACGTAGATACCTAAGGATCTACTTCACTGCAGCCCAATGCTCCTTGCTCGATTTTGATAGAAAACGACTCACAATTCCAACAGAATGAGCAATGTCTGGCCGCGCACACGTCATGGTGTACATCAAACTTCCAACAGCTGAAGCATATGGCACTGTAGCCATCTCATCCTTCTCTTTATCTATAGAAGGACTAGAACTCAATCTAAGTGATTAGCTATAGGACAATTAACCGCTTTAGATTTGTCTATGCTGAATCTTCGAAGTACTTTGTCAATATACTTCTCCTGTGACAACTATAACTTCTTGGCATTCCTATCCCTCATGATCTTCATGCCAAGAATTTGCTCCGCTGGTCCAAAGTCTTTCATCGCAAAAGACATACTCAATTGCCGCTTCAAGTCAGCAATCCTCAAACAGTTTTGACCAACAATAAGCATGTCGTCCACGTACAACAATAGTACGATAAAATCATCTTCAGAAAACTTCTTTGTGAATACACAGTGATCTAAAGTAGTCTTCAAATAGCTTTGCTCTCCTATGACATACTCAAACTTTTTATACTACTATCTCGGTGCCTGTTTCAAGCCATAAAGACTCTTCTTTAGCTTGCAAACATAACACTCATTCCCATTCTTCACAAAGCCTTCTGGTTGGTGCATAGAGATTTCTTTTTCCAAATCTTCATTTAGGAAGGCAGTCTTCACATTCATTTGTTTAACATCCAGGTGAGAGATGCTGCTAATTCCAACACAATCCGAATGAATGTTATCTTCACAACGGGTGAGAATATCTCGTCAAAGTCAATCTCTTTTCTTTGACTGAATCCCTTCACAACAAGCTTTGCTTTAAACCGTGGTTGTGTATTATGATCATCATGCTTAATTCTGAAAACCCACCGATTCCTCAAAGCCTTCTTATCTTTAGGCAACTTTGCCAGCTCGAAAGTCGCATTCTCATGCAATGCTTCACTCGTCATTCATGGCATTGATTCATTTAATTTAATCATTTTGCTTGTCTTACCCTCCATAGGCCCAATATCAATTAAGAATTATGAAAAATAGTCAAACTTATTTTCTGATGTGGAGGGTCCACTTAATGGCAACCACAGAGCATACGATAAATTGATATCAACACTGAGTCTAGTTCTGATACCACATGTTAGGCGCGCAGCGAAAGTTATGAAATCGATGTATCGACGATGCAAATATGATAAATAAATAGACACCGAAATTTAAAATGGTTCATCCAAAATAGGGTTAGTCCACTGATCCAATCAGAAAAACTTCCACTATTACCAATAACAGGAATACATAGAGAATATAATCTAGATAAATATCTAGAGTAGAAAACCAAAATAGACGGTAAAAAACAGTGTTTACCTAACACAACGGCTACCCCTCAACTATTTTGATATTCAACGAATATTTAGAAAATATTCCTAAATATTACACACTTCTGAAAAGCCTTCACGAACACGAATTCAATAAGAACAACTTTCTTCTTGAATCTCTTCTCTCTATTTTTCTCTTCCTCAATTGAATACTCAATTGAGATCTTAAGATTGCTGAATTTGTTTGAGATCATCAATTGAGGCTCAAGTGCCCTCAATTTATAGGAGTATGGAGAATATATTTCTCCCTAAATATCCTCTTGGTGGTTAGACAATTATCCACCAAATATTAATCAAGTCTGAATATAATTTTAGTTATATTCTTAATGTGAGACCCACATCATGTGGAGGGATTCACCCATCAATTTGTTCATTCAATAATAAAATATTTGGGAGTTTTTATATGAGAAAATTACATAATTAGTCCACTAACTTACGAGTTGTGTAAAAGGCATGCTCTCCAACTTACGAAATTGCAAGAATGACACTTAAAGTTATCAATACCGTTTGTTTTTTACCCCTGACATTAAGCATCCGGTTTTCCGTAAGTTGAAAACCGTTTGAAAACTCATCACAAAGTACGCAAATAGGACCCGTTTGAAAAATTATACAAAAACTACCATTGATGTTCGACAATTGTGCATGAAATATTAAAAATTTACGAGTTCATTAAAGTGTTAAACATAAATGGTATTGGAAACTTGAGGTGTCTTACTTTCATTTAATTGAAGTTGGAGGGCTGTAAATGCATATTTTTTATCATAAAGTATCATATTTGCAATTTCGTAACTTGGAGGACATACCATTTACACAGCATGTAAGTTGGGAGCTGGCTGTAAATGGCTGTAAGTTATTATTTATAAAATAATTAATTTATAGAGTAATTTAAGGTAAAAAAATGATTCGGAATTATTTTCTTATTTAAATTAATTAACAAAATAATAATTGTTTTTATTATTTAAATGACAAATTTAATTGCTCAAACAAAATAACAAATTTAATAGTTGTTTGTATTTCATATTTTTTTGGGCCGTGAAAAACATTATATTCAGCCCAATTTATGAAACAATAGAACAGAAAAGCAGTCATGCTAAAATATGAGCTAAGAGTTTCTTTTTCTACTAGAACATTTTTGTACTTAATATTTATTTTTCTGCAATAAAATGATTTTTAAAAAGAACATTATCTTAACAAATACTTCTAGTGATGAATAAAAAGAAAAAAAAAGATTTTATCTACGTCATGTTTTTATACCGTTCCGAATCGGTATGGTACCAAAATAATTTAACAAAAAATTAAAATGTAAAACAATTAATATTTTTTGTTATTTTTTAGAGTCGGACATAGAAAAACAATGGATCTAATACAATATAACTAATATTTCTTTTGATGAAATTGTTTAGGAAATGCAATTAGAAATATTCTATATTATACCATTAGCTATATCTAGGGGTGTGCGTGGATCGATTTACGAACCGATTTGCGGATACCCGAATATTTATTTTTAAATTATAAATAATTATAAGAAATTACAATTAATCACAAAAAAATTACTTATTTGATAAATATAAAAATTATAAAACAACTAAAAAACGCATGTTCGGAATTTTTAAACATCTATAAAGTAAAACTTGAATTCAATACAAGAATTGAATTAAAACAAATGTATGTAAATAATGAATTATTTTTTTTCTTCTAAGTACACGAATGTGAAAAAAATAAACATAATTTATTTAGATATTCGTAATCACAGCCTATAAAAATAAAATCAATTGTAAAATTAATTTCATTTTAAATGATAATATAAAATATTCTAAGAATTATCAAGTTTACTATAAATATATGAATTTCAAAAATCAATCTCCGATGTTGATTACTTGGTGTTCTTCCATATCGATTATTTCTGCAAAATAAGAATAAAATATTTGATGAGAACTCTAGGACCGGGTACTTTGTGATGGATAAAGCCCAACAACGGTTGGGCCAATTCAAATGGCAAAAATGAACACCTGCAGCCCACTTACACCTCTAAGGAGGAGCGGCCCGATATTCAACTGGAGGACCGAAGCTGACCTTAACGAAATAAAGCGTTTTCTGCCAGCTGGCACCTGGGTTCGGTCCGAGCGGTTACAGAACGGTTACAACTCACGTTTTCCACGCTTCGGGCCTTCCCACGTTTACCACGCTTCGGGCCCGATCACGCAGACCACGCCTCGGTCCCAACCTCGTTTTACATCCCGCGATAACAACCTCTAACAAACCTGTCAGAGGCGGTTACGGAGCATGATTTACACACGCTATGAACTCTATAAATACAAGGCAAGACGACAGAAATATCAGGACCCTTTGGACGCGGAAGAACAGGCCGTTACCCTGCCGGAATTCTTACCGCTTTCTTTACCTCGTCATTTTCATTAGCCTCTCTTGTATTGACTATGAGTTATTTCATTAGTGAGCAGGCTAAGAGCACAATCTGCTCTTAGTCGAGTGGTTTTCACCCCAATTCCTGGGGTTTCCACTATACATCGCTGTGCATTTATTTATTTCCAGCTTTTGATCGTCTTCCACATCTAAAACAAATCAGAACCGAGTTCGTTTGTTGAACGAACCGGACGACTGATGGTACCCCTAAAAAGGGACCATAACAATATTAAAATATTAATATTAACGAAAAAAACAAATATGATAACAATTTATAATAAGGAAAAATATATTACCATGTATAAGGTTTAAACTTTACAAAATTGCAAAAATATAATATAATATATATAGTAAAAAAATCGGATCGGATATTAATTTTGAAAAACCGTATCCGATCCGAAATCGCATCCGATCCGATTCGATTAAGTATTTGCAGTTTGGATAACCGAAATATCGATTCGACTACGGTTCGGTTACCTCGATTTTTCGGATGACCGAATTTTCATTCACACCCTTAGCTATATCATTACTAATATGATTGACATAACAATTAAATATGTGGTTTACTTATTCATTTTACTATACTAATACTCTTTTCTAGTCTATTAATCATAAATTAAAACATGGTATCGAATCACACCCGAGATTGGGATTGGTCGGGCTAGATTTGAGAATAATAAGTTGAAATGTGTATCCTTAAGCGTGTCGATGTCTAAATCACCAGACCTAATTAAAGGGGTATGGGTATAATTAATTTGAGTTTGGGAAAACTAATTGAGATATGATATTATACGGCTTGGTTATTTTATGACGAAATCGAGACCCGAAACCCTAATTAATATTTTGATTAAGAATAAATAATTGTTCAACTAATTGTATTTATTATTTTCTACACTATTATATAAAATTTATTCGTATTCATAGATATATCCGAACCCATCAAAGATGCACGATAGACCATGTATCTAGACTCGGAGGTCTATCATGAGTTTTTAGTGGATATGACTAAAAATGATGTAAATGAATTTAAATTAAGTGTGGTTAAACCTAAAGAGATTGAACTCGATTCATGCACATCCCTACTTAAACGACTAATACATACATAATTATATACTATTACACTAGTAATAGTAAATACAAAAAAATATTCAATTATAACCGAATCAACATCAATTTGACTTTGTAGTGTCTAAAAATACATGTCTCACATAATATATGGAATTAGAATCATATATTTATAGGATGTGTAATATATTATTATGGATTTCAACAAATGAATTAATTTTAAATTATCTAATTAATAAAACAAAAGAGTAAGATAGTGATAGTGATTATCATGTGTCTCTAATGATAATGAGATTTTAATTATAAAATTGGTTTTGCTTTCATTAATTTGACACTAATTACAACAATAGACATATACTTATCACTTTTCACTTAAAATAATAATATATACATTATTCCAAAACTAACCATGGTTACTTTTTGCCGCATTTTCCTTTATAATTAACCCAACCTCAATCATCCCCAGTTCGCTTCGTTCAACTTGAACCCAAATAAGTCACGTGGTGAAAAATGAGCTGCAATGGATGCCGAGTTTTGAGAAGAGGATGTGGCGAGAAATGCATTTTAAGACCATGTTTAGACTGGATCCAGAACCCAGAATCCCAATCTCACGCTACCTTATTCGTTTCTAAATTCTTTGGCCGTAGTGATCTCATGTCCTTTATCTCCGCCGTGCCGGAAAATAAAAGACCCGGTAATTAAGAAAGCTTTTACGGCATGTATTGTTATTTTCTTATATTTTTGTTTCTTCTCTGTTTAGCTTTGTTTCAATCGCTGCTATTCGAAGCCTGTGGACGGATGGTAAACCCAGTTGACGGCGCGGTTGGGCTACTAACTTCCGGTAACTGGCATATCTGTAAAGCGGCGGTTGATGCGGTGCTCGCCGGTTCTTCTATTCATCCGGTTTCGGTTGATTTGCAACGGTTTAACACCGGAGACCGGTCTAAGAGCTTTTCTGGTGCAGTGGCGGAACCGTGTTTCTCGAGATTGACGCCGCGGAATACGGGTTCTTGTGTGTCGGAAGTATCGACGAAGTTGGGACGGCGGCACGGCGGTGGTAAAGAGCCAAAACTTCTCAACTTATTTCCCTGAGTTTGATTCGCTGATAATTATAATAATATTATAAATAATAATAATAAAATGAGTGCCGTGTCCGTGACCCGTGTCTGGTCCGTACTCTCCCGATTTTGTGGCTTTGCTATATTTGTATCTTGTAAACTAAGAGTGTAACCAAACTAAGTATTGGTATACCGGTATTTTGATATCTATATTTTCAAATTGGTATTTAAGTTCGAATTAATAAAAAATTAATTATTTCTCAATTTTAAAAATCAAATCTTTTTATGCTTAAAGGGAACCTTAAACGTATAACATAAAAGGGTCTAAATTATCGACCATTATGTGAAAATTTTGTCAATATAGTTCTTTAGTATATTGTAACAATAATATAAGTATTAAATTTCTAAAATCGGATCAATTTCATAAGTAAAATATATTCGAATATAACGTATAAGAGAATGAGACAACATCATAAAATAACTTATAAAATCATTTATGATAGTCAACATTTCATCTTATAAAGAAATCCATACCACATACAATTTCTGATGTGAGACAATTTCATTATTTCAATAAGAATATAATAACGAATCTTTGATTGCATTTGAGAGAATATTTATTTCTAGAGTTCGATAAATTTTATATAGAATGGATATAAATATAATATATAAGAATATAAAATATAATGTAAAATATATAATTCATCTTATAAATCAATTTATTTGATATTTCATATAATATTAAGAAATTTTAAAACAAGCACAAAAATACCGGTTCATAATACCGAATTTTTGGAGATTTTTTCTCCTTAATAAAAAATAGATAAACGAATATAATTAAGATAAGAAGGCGAGTTTTACGAGGTATTCTTTCTTTATTAAAATCTGTGGTATCCACGTCATCAGACTCCACGATCGGTGGGATACACGTCATCACCTGAATTCTCTTTCTCTTTTACCTTTTCTTTTATGAATTTATATTGAGCTCTTATTCAATATGAATAATTTAGATTTCTTCGTGTTTGTTATTATATTATTGTTTTCAAATGAAAAAAATAATCCAATATTTATTCTAGAAATAAAATAAAATACACAAATTAAAATGTTTACAAAATGTTTGTATTCGTTCGAATTTTTCTTCGAAAAATGTTTTATCATTTAAACATTGTTATATTTTAATTTAAACGAACAATACAAATAAGAATAAGTTAAATTTGATTCATAAATTTATAAATAGAAATGATACTTTCACTCTATAAACATTTACAATTTTAGCAAAATTAGTCTGCTTAATTTGTAATATTAAATTTGGTCATCTAAATTTACAATATTTGTTAAAATAGATTATCAAAATGATAATATTAATCAAAAATTGATTTTGATCGAGAACTTTAATTGTAAAAATTGAAAATTTTATATATTGCTTTTTTCAAAACAATAACTCATTTCATATTTTTATAATAAAAATTTATACATTTATTAAATTTTGGGATAAAAATTGAAAAAATTGGGATCAAATTCCCTTTATAAATTAAAAAAAGCATATACTTTTACTCCCTAAAAAAAGGCCTGCCATTCTTTTAGCGGAGTGGGTACCCGGACCCACCACCCTTCCGGGTTGCGTTTCGCAGCGTCCTTCTATGATAGTCCAATCATTATTTTAATTAAATAATTAAAACAAATTTATATTAAAGAAATATTAGAAAATTTTAAGGTGTGTGAATATTACAAGAATTTTAGAATACTAATTTGGAAATGTTAGAATTTAAAATGTTTAATTTATATTATTTTAATCATATATATTATTATTTTCCAATAAAGGGAATGATCAAGACGCAAAATTCCCTTTTTTCTCTATATAAAGTAAGATAAAATGGATGTGACATTGATATTAAATGTAAATGACTGATATATCCTTTTGTTTTATTATATTTCGAAAAGATAATTTTTTAAATATATAGTTGTGTATTGATAATATAAAGTCACGTGAAATTTCATAAGCTGCCATACCAATTATGGGCCTTATGATAAGATGTTTGTTTAGATAATAAATCAATGTTAATGAAAATTATTAAAAAACCTAACTGTTTACATAGTTATCAATTTTTAAAAACTATAGTTATCAGTATTGTTTATTTTTATCCCTGATATTTTAGCAACAAGTTTTCTGTTAAATTGATAAACATTTTTCGTTAGCATAAATAATTCTCAAAGTTCACAAGTACGCAAATAAGATTCGTTTGAAAAATTATATAAAATTGAATCTTAATGTTCGAGAAATTGTGTAATAAAAAATATTAACGAGTTCGTTAAAATGTCAATATTAAATTGTATTGAAATTTTAGTTGTTTTATGTGCATATAATTAAGATTTGATAGTTTATCATACAATTTACAAACTTTAGAGATATCGTATTTATATTATTTTAAATATTAGAAGATTTTTTATTGTACTTATGCTTTTCCTTTATTCTCAAATTCCATATTTATGGGATTTCAGTAAATGAAATATTATAATTTATAGATTATTTTTAAACTATATCAAATTATATTTTTTATTAGAATTTATTGGTGAAGTACATTACTAAACGTTACGTGACCTAATAACATATTATTACATGCATATACATTAATTCTTCTAAGGATATGAATCTTGATCATCTTGACTCGATGGAGCTGGCGGAGGAGAAGGTTTTGGTATGTACGTAATTAGAGGCGTCGCATGTTGGATCGGGCCGGCCCGTATTGAATTCGTTGAACTTCGAACCGGATTTACGGGTCTGTAATCCTCCAAGTACAACTTCTCTTCATTTTCCTCAATTGAATTTCCAACCTACAACACCACATTTAGTTCAAGTTGATAAAATAGTATATCACTCATTTCGTACCCTTAATACCGATCATACATTTTTCAACAGAAAACGTACCACAAATATTATAGGATAGCATAAAATGTACACAGAGACAACAATATCTATATCCACATTCATCCAAATGTATTTTGAGACACTTTATGTACGGAATCTCCAAACCGAGTATGTATGAGTTCTGGTAACCAACCCATATGATCGAATCAAGAGAAACCTGCAATGGATTCCTAAGTAACGAAATGATCCCAATGAGAGATTGGATCAAACATATGAAGTGGTCCACACGAGAAGACCCGAAGCAGGTCGGATGGGGGCACATTGGGTTATGGTTCGAGCTGAAAATAAGAAAATGTATAATATGGATGCCGTGCATGGTGCTCAGGATGTCGGGAATATACATCGCCCCAGGCGACACTACAATCCACGTTACAGTGCGGGTGTGAGGGCATAGAACGGCTTTTACGACACTAAAAGCAAAAAATGACAACAATTTAATGGTTTTTACCGCCTTCAAGGATAGTCAGATGCGACAAATGGGACGAATGACTAAAAGATAATTATTGTCCAGGGGAAGTTTATAAATATAAGGAAACATAAAAGAAAAATGATATGGCCTTTCGGCTCAAGAAACTCTTCGATGATTTTCATTGTTCTAAACACCTATTGTTTTTTCAACCCCTTAGCATCCATCCTTTGTTTGGGTTGCTTAACTTATTTGTAAATTCACAACATTATAGTGATTTCGCGAAGAATTCGATGATATTTTCTAATATATTTCACGGTTTTGCACGTAAAATATCTTGCATCCATGCCACATTACAACTACGTTGTCCCCACAAACAATTAAACAATAAAATTTGGGTTTATGAATCATAACAACTTCAAATTAGGTGACAATTAATTAATATTTTCATATCAACCTGAAATTTCGTACATGTCCAGATCGGTGCGACCGGTATATCGTCCGATGATGGAACGAATTAATTTTTTTAAAAAAATTAGTTTTCTTTTAACTTTTTAAGGGTTGACCCAGAAACACTCGGACCCCAATCCAAAAATTCGATACCGATTCAAATATCGGTGATGTCTAGTATCGTTATATTTGTGGATATATACTACTCAGTTGAACAGAGTTAATATATATATGCATGTTAATAATCAAATTAAAACAGATATAATTAGTAATTTACCTAACATTTTAATTTTTTTGGACATTTTAAATATTGGTAAGAAGAATTAGAATTGATGAGCATTTTTATTCCCGTTACTCTGTACCTTGGATTCCTCTGTTTCCTTTTCTTCTGGCCGTGGAGCGTAAGCGACGCTGCTGCCTAAACGAACAACAACAACAAAGTAAAATAATTTGAACTCAGAATTACCCAGAAACTGTTAAAAATTTACCATTATTCGCTTCAAGAACAAAAGCCCTAGAAATCCAAATAACAAACAACATAAGCCAGATTACAAAGCAATTCTTCATATTTCAACCCAGAAACTCAAAAGCAAAAAAATGACGATCGTCTTGCTGTCAGGAGCACAGAAACCTGTATCATAAGAGAGTAAATATGCGAGCAGTTTTGTTGCAGAGATGAGGGATTTTATCATTAAATATTCTGTCTGTATTGGGAAGAACGAAAAGAAGAGAATTAATTAAAATTGGAATTTTTGCAATGCATACCAATGTCAGTGCCATTAACATTTTTTATTAACAGTCTTTTTTAAAATAAATTTATACTAACACTGATATAAAAGTTTTTCCACATATAACAGTACTTTCAAATTTATGTCAGTCTATATCTTCTTTTATCATCATAGATTATATAGACTTTCAGGTAAATTATTAAATACACACTCTCTCTTTTTATAATGATTTTTGTCCGCTAACTAAAGATGAAAAGAGGAATGTTACATATTATAAATAATAAATAACATTTATAAGTGTAATTTTTATGAAGTGATATTATTATCATCAATGATATATTTAGAAGGATATATAAATAAGGATATCATGAGTGATATATCATTATAAATATATTTATAATGATACATTTATAAGGAATATTATTATCATAAGTGATAGTATTTTTATAAAGAACAGGACAATTAATAAATAACATTTTCATAAATATCAGTGTTATAAATAATATATATTATTAAATTTACAATTTTTAATAATATTTATGAAATGAAAACAAACAGGTTAATTTGTATAATAATGCATCTAGTATTATTTATTATAAATAATATAACTAATTAAATAAAAATATCAAATGTACGAATCAAAGTACTGTTATTTTGTAAAATAATTCTCTGACACTAACAAAGATAAAATAAAAAAATATTCAATGTTATTTTAGAATGAACTAGTATCTGACACATGTATTGTAGTTTTTTACCCAAAATTAATTCTCTCCCCTAATCCAATCTAATACATATTTTCATCTGTAATTAACCAGAATCAGTGTCTGATTAATCGCAACTTTGTTCCTTTTGTTCTTCTTGAATCATTCCTTTTTAACATGTCCCATAATACATGAACATCCTCGTACTCACATGTCCTAACATCTTTCCTAAGCTTTACCAAACCTGCAATGTAGAAATTCATAATTTAATGGACAAGAAGAATTTAGATATAGAAGGCCTAAAGCCATAAGTGATCTTAAAAACCAATCAGGTGAATCAAGTTGAAAATATAAAGTTAAACTGATTATTTATGATATCATTTCTTTTATAAGTGTTGGATTTGTCTCACATCAATTATAGAAGTGGAATTGATTAGGTTTATAATGGTGTGAAATTCAATCGCATAACGACTTGTTCAAGTCTTTAAAATGTGTTGGTTCTTCCCATTAATCCAGTTCGTTCATGTTCTCCCGTCATAATTTCGGCTATATTCTATAATTTTAACATTGTATCAGAGCATGGTTCGGTTCATTTCAACTCGAAACCTTATGGTTGGACTTGAAGAGGAGTGTTGGAGTTTTTCCCACATCGATTATACAAGTGGGATCGATTAGGTTTATAATGGTGTGAAATTCAATCACATAATGACTTGTTCAAGTTTTTAAAATATGTGGGTTCTTCACCTTAATCCCGTTATTTCACGCTCTTTCGTCATAATTTCGATGAGACTCTATAATTCCAACAATAAACTAAAAGATTTATGTTGAAATAGTGGAATTTGTTCCACATCGAAAATGAAAAGTTGGATTGATTTATAAGATTGATTGTGGACCATAGTAAATAACATATTCAAGTATTTTACAATGTGGTCTTATCCCTCTTATATGTTATATCCGATCACACTCTCCCAGAAATTTAACAATTTCTATTTCCACAATGTATGAGAATATTTCAACATGCAAAAGTTTCATTCATGATCGATATACAACGAAATAGATGAACGGGTTTATTGAATATTACCAGCTTTTCGACGAGCGATTCTTTTGTTGGCTTTGATCCAAACTTTTCTAAAGGAAGCAGTAATTTTAACCAGGAAGCTTTCAATCTTCATCTTTTAGATAAGGAATGATTTGACGATGAAGACAGATCACCTGTAAAAACACAATTTATGTGAAACAAAGAAATGGGTTTCTGGGAATTCCTTTACCTGGTTAACGTAAGGAGATTCCCAGGAGAGATGAAGATTAATGACCAAGTGCTGAATGAATCTGTAAGGAAGAAGATGAAGGCAGTTGGAAAGACAGTTAATTCCGTTACTGTTATTTAGCATTCACCACTCTATTTTTCCGTATAAAAATGAAAGAAAATAGATATCCCATATTATAAAAACAAAGTTTGAATAAAGGCATTTTGCTAATCTAATTCATGTAAGGCTCAATCCAATCAACCAGATATGGAACAGTTCAATCGGATGTGGAAATAGAAAATGTCTAATTTATAAAAGGAGTGATATCATGGGTAATTCACTTGACCCAAATCTTTTCAATATGATTCACTTCTCTTTATGGAATGGACTGTATTCCCCGGCCCATTGAATCCTAAATTTCAAGACTACCGACGTGCGAAATGCAGAATTTTCATGCATATATAGCAAAAGAGGAAGAAATATAAGTGTGTACCTAGAGATGAACAAGGATGAGTTTGTATGTCATGGAGTCACGGAAAGGCAAGTAAAGAAGACCCTTATCGGTCTTGTGTCACAGAATAACAATAAGCAAAAATGTCTTGAAAAGCTGCATTGAAGGAGGAGAAAACACCATTGATTACAGAGACAAAGCAAAGAGTTCCATTACTAGTTTCTTCACCGAAGTTTGAAGCGGATCATGCCATTGATGAAAGTAAAACTAATCTCAATAAGGCAATGGAGAAGAATAATGAAGCCTGAAGAGGTAACAAGAGTAATATCTGGGAATTAGTAACGAATGATTTGAAGAATAAGGAAATTATTCAAGAATCTGCATTTACATTGAATAATGCAATTGATATATTCATTCCTTAATAGAACAGTTTATGCTTTCTTTAAATTGCAGAGTTGTAATATGTAATCGTAATTCTTTTCCTTTTGTTCATATTTGAATAAAAGTTGTTTTCATTGTTCCTCTCAAATTGAAACTAAACTCTAGGTATATTGTATTTTTATCAATTGGTATCGGTGCCTTGGTTATACCTTTCAGTTTGAGAACTGTTGTGAGCTATTTTCTGAATCATTGTTATACAACTCTGATTCACAAGGTGTGGAAGAAAGATATGACTTTCTTGGACAATATTCCGAAGTTCAATGGTAAAAATTACATACTTTGGGCTTTGAAAATGAAAGCTGTGTTTATGGCTTCAAAGCTCTGGGATGTGGTTGAAACATAAACATCTCCAACACCACCTTCAGTCGCAGATTCAATTGGCATATGGAATCGATATAATGAACTTGTTGCTCGTCAAGGACAAGCCATTTTTGCTCTATATGATGCACTTAATGATGGAGAAATGTCTAGAGTTCTCACATGCAAAACTACTAAAGAAATCTGTGATAAGTTGAAAGAAGAGTTTGAAGGAGATGATCGTACCAAGTAAGTAGCAATTAACAACTTGAAATTGGAGTATGACTCACTCAAAATGGCAGAGAATGAAAAAATAAAAGATTACATTGATCGTGTGTTCAATATCGTCAACAGATTACGATTACTTGGTGAAGATATTTCAGATCTAAATGTTGCAAAAAATATAATGAGATCCGTTACTAACCAATTTGAAGAAAAGTCTCAACTCTGAAGGAAAAAGATCTTATCAACCTGAAATCATGGATACTTGCGTCAATTTATTGACAACATTGGAGTCTTCCAGTGGCACTTTTATTTTAAGGTAGCCAATAATTAAAAGAGACAATGAGTGTGCTGCTGTAAGCAAGATAATGGACAAAACTCAAGAATATTGGCATAAATGTTTGGGTCATGTGAACAATCAAACACTCATCTACATGAGTAAAAAGAAGCTGGTATATGGTATGTCTACCTTTACAAGGGAAGAGAATAATTTCTGCAAAATATGTCTAAAGTGAAAGTTATCACAGATTAAATTTCATTGACGGAGAGATTTTAAAGCATCAAAGAAATTAGAGCTTATTCATACCGACATTATGTGGACCATTTGGAGAACCATCTTTCGGAGGGAGCAAATATTTTCTAACATTCATTGACGATTATTCGAGGTATTGTTGGATCTATTTTTGAAATTTAAGTCAGAGACTTTCGACTTCTTCCTAAAGTTTCAGAAACTTGTGCAACTCGAAAGTGACCATAAGGTAAAGACAATGCGTTCAGACAACGGGGAAGAATATTGTAATGAAAGATTTGATGACTACTTCAAGAGAACCAGAATTCAGCATCAACGTACCGTACCATTTACTCCACAGCAAAATGGTGTCTCTGAACGAAAAAACAGGATCTTGGTAGGGATGGCAAGGTGCATGATGTTTGAAAAGTATTTACTAAAGGATTTTTGGGCTAAAGCAGTGGCAACGGCAAGGCACGTTCAAAACAGAATATCGACTAAAGTGCTAAAGAATCAAACACCTTTTGAATTATGGAAAGGAACCAAACCATCAGTGAGCTACTTCGAAGTATTTGGGTGCATAGCATACACTTTTGTCCCAAAAGAAAAGAGGAATTTGAAATTGGATGCTAGAGCCGTTGAAGGCATTTTCATCGGATATTGTCATTATACAAAAGGGTACAAAATCTACAATCCATATAAGAACAAAATTACAACTGCAAGGACTATGAATTTTGATGAAGAGGATTTCTGGAACTGGGAAAAGAGGTAGCCTAACAGTTTTGAGAAAAAAATGGAAAACTACTCGTCAAAGTTAGAGTTTACTGAATTCAAACTATTAGAAGATGAAGATGATGGAAATTTAGAGGATCTGGAAATATTTGGTGAAAATATCATCTCTGAAGAAGGCTCATAATACATATATACGGAAGAAGAATCTGAAAATGACATAGAAGAACAAGAGGTAGAACATGAAACTTTTGGCTCATCAGTTTTTGAAGATGATGATGACCGAGCTTCTGGGGTGCAACGAACAAGGTTGATGACTGAATTATATGAGTACACAAATGTGGACTTAGAAAACTTGGAGCCACAAACAGTAGAAGAAACACTAAAAATTCCAAAGTGGAAAAAGGCGATGGAAGAAGAATTTTTTATGATTAAAAATCGAGTTTGGTTGATAAACTCCATAAGGCAAATGTGGTGGGAGTTAAGTGAATATTTAAGATCAAGATCAATCTTGATGAAAGTATTAATAAGTACATGGCTAGATTGGTGGTTATAGGATTCACTCAAGAACATGGGATATACTATTTAGACACTTATGCTCCGGTAGCAACGTTCGACACCATCAGAATGATTATCTCTATCGCTGCTAAAAAACAATGGAAAATAGTACAACTTGATGTAAAATCAGTCTTTCTGAATAGTGAAATAGAAGAACAAATTTATGTACATCAACTACCCGGCTTCGAAAATTCAGCACATCCGAATAAAGTTCTACTATTAAGGAAAGCACTATACGGGTTGAAACAAGCCCAAACGGCCTAGTATGAGAAACTTCAAACAGTATTATAGGGGCTGGATTTTCAAAAAAATCCCAATGAAGCATCACTTTCGTTAAAAAGGCAGGGGAGAAGTTGGTAATCATATCAGTCTATGTTGATGATATCATAATAACTGGAAATCATGAAAACAGAATATTGGAGGCAAAGAAAGAATTAATGGATAACTTTGAAATGATAGACATGAGAATTCTGCATCACTTTCTTGGGTTGGAAATAATTTTCTCTAGTAATGACATCTTCATATCTCAAGGTAAATATGCTAATTTAATGTTGAAAAGGTTTGGACTAGAAGAAAGCCATTCGACTGCACTCCAATGGTGCTTGAAACTCAATTGAACCTTGAAGAAGGAAACCTGGTTGACATGAAAACTTACAGATCAATGATCGGGTGTTTAATCTTTCTTACGAACACCAAACCTGATATACTTTATGTTGTAAGCTTACTTTCTCGATTTATGCATAAGCCGAGAGGACTTCATATGCAAGCAAGGAAGAGAATCTTGAGATATGTTAAGGGAACTTTAAACCATGAAATATTTTATTGCAAAGAAAATGATGTAGCAGTGACCGGGTTTGTGGATAGTAGCTATGCAAGTTCTAGTTGTGTGCATAGTACATCTAGGTATATATTGGGATTAGGTGGAGGTCCGTCATGTTGGATGTCAAGGAAACAAAACATGATAGCACAGTTCACTACGGAAGCAGAGTATGGTGCAGCAGCTTTGGTAGCAAATCAAGTAATCTGCGGATGCGCAAAGTGTTGTTCGACATAGGAATGGAGCAAACAACATCATCACTAGTATTATGTGATTCAAGTCAGCACTTGCCATGATAAATGATCATGTATTTCATGGTAGAACTAAGCACATAGGAGTCAAATACCATGCTGTGAGAGAATTTGTTCAGAATAAAGAAATACTATTCGAGTTCTATGCATCAAGTCATCAATTTGCAGATGGATTGACCAAACCACTAAGTAAGGAAAGTTTCTATAAAATGAAAGGTGCTATGAATGTAATCGATGAGATTAGTTTCAATCGGAGTGATGAAAGTAAAACTAATCTCAATAAGGCAACGGAGAAGAATCGGGAAGCCTGAAGAGGTAACAAGAGTAATATCTGGGAATTAGTAACGAATGATTTGAAGAATAAGGAATTTATCCAAGAATTTACCATTTACATTGAATAATGCAATTAATCTGTTTATTCCTTAATAGAACAGTTTATGCTTTCTTTAAATTACATAGTTGTAATATGTAATCGTAATTATTTTCTTTTTGTTCATTTTTGAATCAAAGTTGTTTTCATTGTTCCTATCAAATTGAAATTAAACTCTAGGGACATTGTATTTTTATCATCCATTTGATATCAAAAGATGAGAAGTATGGAGCTAAGATATGATGCATAAGGGCAAAGAAATAACAATTTACAGCAATCACAATTATATACACAAATTGCAATCATATCAAACCCAATCAATATGCTGTATAGTACGGCAGAGAATTTGTCAATCAAACCCAAGCAATCAAACCCAATCAATATACACATAAATTAGTCAATCTTCATCTTCAAGATGCAGAGAATTTGCAATGGAGAATATTGTGAGGAACATAAGTACTGTAGCAAGATGATCTTTTACGCTTATCAACCGACTTGATCGCAGATGGTTGATTCAGGTACGCGAATTTGCTCATTGTCCACCTGCACAAACTCAGACGCAAAATCAACTAGTCTACCTTCCAAGTACCAAAACAGACAATTAGACTCACCAATCCTTTATTCCCGATCTCAGCATCTCTTTTTCGATCATTTTCGCGTGTTTTTCTTCATCATCTTCGATATATAGTTTGAATCGCGAGTAATCGTCGTCCTGATCGCAAACAAAAGCGTTAATTTCGACATTCAATTGAGAAATGAGCGAAAGAAAAGGCACTAACTGTGAGATTTCGAGCGCGGAGACGAGCAGCGGCTTTGATGGCGGCGTAAAGGTGATCCTCCTCCGTTATCAGCCTTTGCTTCCAGAAACGAGCGATCTCCTTCCTTGTGAAACTGTCTTGTGGTGCAATCAGGTACAGAGAACCACCAGCCATTTTGCTTCAAAGACTACGCAATAATAATTCTTATCTTTTTTATATATTGGAATATGAATCACTAATCCACACGTTTTTTCTACTTAACCATAACTTTGCTTTAAATTATAAAATACTTTAATTGAATTATCAATATTATATACTTTAAATAATCAAAATGGGTATAAATTGAACATTCATAAATACAACCTAAATTGTATGTTTTGTAAGCATACTAATATTATACCATACTAAATTGTATCGATCGAATAAAATGTTCGATCGGTACGATGTCGATATACCAGAATATATTTTTCAAATAATTGAAATGAATTTTTGGGTATATCTTAAAATCTGACCTAATGACATGTATTGATCAGTATGATATCGGTGTACCGCCCAACTATTTCTTCAATTTTCCACTAACCACTATGCCTACGTGGCGGTGATATATATATTAATAACTAAATTAATCAATTATATTACNTTCAAAGCTCAGACGCATAGTTTCACTTACTTACCTAATTAATTATTGTTTTATAGTTGATCGTGACAGCTAACTGTTATTTGGCCCCATGAACAAGCACAGGAGAAGGCAAAATGTATACCAAACACCAATAAAATTTACTCTCAGAAAAGTTGCAAGGAAAGCAATTTATGAGCGGTAAATGGGTAGTTTGATCGTTAAATGATTAACCTAAGAAGTTTAAATAAACGTTTTGAATGCAAATGATTTCTATAAGGACACGCAAGATTAAGAATCTACATATCAGGACAAGCAGAAACATTTAAGATCACAAAAACAGACAGTCAAAGAAGTATTCGAATATCCTTATTGACTGGGGAATCAGCTTCTGATATTGAATATGACCACTGGAATTCAGATCACAACATAAATATTCAACATTTTGGAGGCCATATTTGAACTAACAACGTGCAAGCAACATCTTTTAGTTTGAATTGAACCTGAACTGATAGTTCAATGGGGATTCTTACAGTAGAAACTAATAATAGAAATAAAAAACATTGATATCTACAAATTCCACGGTGAATTGGCAAAATAACCGTCTCCAAATAAATTCTTAGCAAACTAACATATTTCTATAAAACATTTGCAAAATAACATATTTTTCAAATTTTTTTGCTAAATAACCTCATTTAAGAGAGATAAAATATAATGTATGTATATGTTTCATTAATTTTTTTAAATTAATTAAGAAATAAATTATGTATCATTTTTTATTAAAATGTAAATGTATAAAATAATTTTAGAAAATATATTTTATTATTTTTGATTAAAAATAATTGTATATATCAAATTATCAAAATATTCTTTTATATATTTTAATTAAAATACATCCCATATAATACATTAAAATCTAAATTTATATTTTGAGTTTTTAATAAATTTGTATTTAAAATAAATTAAATTCAATTACTAAAATCGTATTTTAAAAAAATCGAATTAGATATACTAATATACAATACAAGCAATGAATTGTACAAACTAAACAATATAAACTAAAATAGATCTACGCGATAATTTAAATTAAATCAAATAAAAGAATATAAATTATGTATCTCAAAATAATTTATAAAGTATTTAAATTAATTATATTTAAACCCAAATAAATATAATAATATGAAATAAAATTCATACAACTGATTATATCAATTATATAACATAAAGTAAAATAGATTCAATGTGATAATTAAATGTGAAATTATATGAAAATAATTCAAATAACTTATTTTTCCGTAAATTATTGGAAAATAATTTATACATTCAACAAGATGAAAGTTAAACACAACGAAATTAGTGTTATCTAAATATTGGAGTGTCGACCTGGAATGATGTTTTTTAGTATCCTCACTATTGTTGATTTAGATTGACATAAATGTTCTTGATTTCGTACGGTAAGGATATCTTGCGAAGAAAACACGAGCATAGGCATTGTAGAATGGAATGATTGACATTCCCTTTAACTAAATGCACTTGTATCGGCTTATATTGATTGATCTCTTGAATAATAAGAGGAATGTCGTGCTTTTTTCTTAGATTGTTTTTATAAATTAATTTAAGGAAATATATATTTTAAATAAATGTATAAATCAAATTGTTATTATCAAAAAAATTTATATATTTTAATTTAAAATAAATTAAATACATTAACATATAATCTTATACTTTGAGTATTTAATAAAAAATTGAAATTCGATTACTATAATCGTATTTCAAAAAAATAGATTTAGATATAATAATATAGAATACAAGCAACAGATTGTACGACTAAAACAATACAAACTAAAATAGATCGACGTGATAATTTCATTTATTCTTGAAAAATAAAATATTTATAAATAACAAAAAATAAGTTAATAGTACAAAATTGTGTTAAAGTAAATTAAAATTTTCATAAAAAAATCATATTTTAAAGTTAAACGCATTCTATTGTGCAACACAATAGTCACATTAATAATTAACAATATGATTAATTAAGTGTCATATTATCTAGGTATTGTATTATGACTACGAACCATGTGGAGTCAATGAATGGTGTTCTACGTTGTGCTCGACGTCTTCCACCAACTGCAATCGTTAAGGTTTATAAAAATTAAAGGTTGTCTTAATTTACTATTATATTATATAATATAGCTTTTATGTAGGTTACGTTTAATAAGAGAAAGCAGTATTTTGAGGAGCGTAAAACTAACATCAAATATTTCGTTGCTAACAAAAAAATGTGGGATGAGAAAGGTGAAGATTTATTTCAATTAGGATCTAAAAATCTTCATGGTCTCATGGTTGAAGAATACAATAGAGATATTATGACATCTTCCGTGACAGAGATATGTCATCATCAAAACATAGTACACATCGTCAACGTCTCACTTAGAATATATACTTGTGGTTTTTGGCAGAGCTTCAAAGTCTCATGCTCTCACGTACAACAGGTAACAAGACATGAGATTAAAATATTTACATGTTTATCAAATATTATTACTAATTATCAATTTGTACAGACATGTCATCATTTTAATATAAATCCAAGAAATATGATCAATACTCTTTATTCAGTTAGTTCTCTATCTGCTACCTACTCCGGTAACTTTCACTCTCTTGGAGATGAGAGACAGTGGAATGATGCATCTTTTTTATTAACATCAGACCCTACTAGACAACGTGAACCTCGTCGTGGTGGGCGTGATAGGACAACTCGAATGCTTGGACAAATGGATTGGAGTTTGAGATCATCAAAGCTTGTAGTTAGACATGAAAATGACTCTGGTATTGCAGAATCAACAAAGGAAGATGAGAGTATGTCTAATATAAGAGCACGGAATTCCTCTTACTATCCAAGAGATCATTCAACACAAGCCGATATAAGTGCATTTAGTCAAAGGGAATGCCAATCATTCTATTATATAATGCCTATGCTCGGGTCTTCTTCGCAAGATATCCCTACCGCACGAAATCCAGAACATCGACGTCAATCTAAATCAACAATAGGGAGGATACTAAAAAACATAATTTCACGTCGACACTCCAATATTTACATAACACTAAATTCGTTGTGTTTAACTTTTATCTTGTTGAATGTATAAATTATTTTCCAATAATTTACGGAAAAATAAGTTATTTGAATTATTTTCATATAATTTCACATTTAATTATCACATTGAATCTATTTTACTTTATGTTATATAATTGATATAATCAGTTGTATGAATTTTATTTCATATTATTATATTTATTTGGGTTTAAATATAATTAATTTAAATGTTTTATAAATTATTTTGAGATATATAATTTATATTCCTTGAATTGATTTAATTTAAATTATCGCGTAGATCTACTTTAGTTTATATTGTTTAGTTTGTACAATTCATTGCTTGTATTGTATATTAGTGTATCTAATTCGATTTTTTTGAAATTCGATTTTAGTAATCGAATTTAATTTATTTTAAATACAAATTTATTAAAAACTCAAAATATAAATTTAGATTTTAATGTATTATATATGGGATGTATTTTAATTAAAATATATAAAAGAATATTTTGATAATTTGATATATACAATTATTTTTAATCAAAAATGATAAAATATATATTTTTAAATTGTTTTATACATTTACATTTTAATAAAAAATGATACATAATTTATTTCTTAATTAATTAAAAAAAATTAATGAAATGTATACATACATTATATTTTCTCTTTCTTAAATGAGGTTATTTGGCAAAAAATTTTGAAAAATATGCTATTTTGCAAAAATTTTATAGAAATATGTTAGTTTGCTAAGAATTTATTTGCATACAGATATTTTGCCAATTCACCCGGGTTCCCTAATCCGTTTCCAAATTGAGTTAATAGTAGATGATGAGAACTCTAGGACCGGGTACCCTGTAATGGGTGAGACCCGATAACAGTTGGGCCAACTTAAATAATCAAAACGAACACTTACAGCCCACTTACACCTTTAGGAAGAGCGGCCCGATGTTCAACATAGAGGACCAAAGATTACCTTAGTAAATAAAAGCGTTATCTGCCATCTGGCTCCGGAGTTCGGTCCGAACAGTTACAAAACGGTTACAGGCTCACGCGTTCCACGCCTCAGGCCCTGTCACGTTTATCATGCTTCGGGCCCGATCACGCAGACCACGCATCGGTCCCAGCCTCGTTTTACATCCTGCGATATCAACCTCTAACAAACTTGTCAGAGGTGGTTACAGGAAGTGGATTACACTCGCCGGCAACTCTATAAATACAGGGCAAGACGAAGGAAAAGACAGGACCCTTTGGACGCGGAAGAACAGGCTTTTACTCTGCCGGATTTTTACCGCTTTCTTTGTCTCGTCATTTTCATTAGCCTGTCTTGTATGAACTTTGATTTATTTCATTAGTGAGCAGGCTAAGAGCATAATCAGCTCTTAGTCAAGTGGTTTTCACCCCAGTTCTTGGGGTTTCCACTATATACTGCCGTGCATTCGTTTTGGTTTTTAGCTTTGATCGTCTTCCACATTTTAAAGAAATCTGAACCGAGTTCGTTTTTTGAACGAACCGGACGACTGTTGGTACCCCCTAAAAAGGGACTATAACAGTTTGGCGCCGTCCGTGGGGACGATTTTTTCTAATCCCATTTGAGTTTTCTACCTGGGATAGGATAATCAAAGGCATGGCAACTGGAACTCCGACAAATGATAGTGACGTGCTTCCCGACAGTCTTCCAGCACCAACATTCACATTACAGGATTTGGAAGCTGTCGTAAGGAAGGTGGTACTGGAAATTACGGCGGAGAAAAGTGGAACAGAACCACCGGCTATCTCAAGCCCTGTTCCCAGTAACAGAGGATATGAAAGTGATCCCGACGAACGCAGCACTGATGAGGAAGAAACCTTCAGGCGTGGCGTCAACACGAGGAGGCCTAGATATCGATCTACTCCTCCCCCTCCGGCCAGAGCTCTAACTCCCGCTCCTGGAAATGACCAGGAACAGATGCAGCGACGAATAGATGAGCTCACTAGGGAGTTGGAGAGTATGCGTGCGTTGAAGGATTGCGAACCTAATCTGGGACGCAATCCTGGCTTATTTAACAGGGCCATGGAGGCTCCTATCAGGCGAAGTAAGGATGACGATTGGTGGCATAATTTACATGCAGTTCAGACTTCGTCCCAGCAATCTGAAGGCGTATCTGCCGCCTTGGGAGATTTGATGCTCCCCTTTTCAGAAGAAATCTGGGCAGCGGTCCCAGATCGACATTATCGCAACCCCGAGGGGTTGCCGACATTCCGAGGCGATGGTGATCCTATTGATCACGTCGCTGATTTTGAGTTACGTATGGGAACAGTTCGGGCCTCGGATTCACTGAAGTGCCGCATCTTCGCCGCAGGATTGCAAGGCGATGCCCGAACCTGGTTCCAAAATCTGCCGGCCCGATCCATACAGTCGTATGGCGGATTTATTTTGGATTTTTCTGAGCAATTCGCTCCAAATGTAGGACCGCTCCGAAGCAGGCAGGAACTATATCAGCTAAAATATATTCCGGCGAAAATGAGCCTTCGATCCTTTATGGAAAATTCAACAGGACCGCCCGAGGCAACAAACTCGAGCTTCGCGATAAAATTGATATTCTACAGCAGGTCTTAGGACCGTGCGGCCTTTCGGCCAGTTTGGTGAAGAGCCCACCATCTACCTTGGGGAAACTGCTTCAGAAAATCAACAAATATATTAAGGTAGATGAAGCCCTGGGGCTGGGTTATCGGAAGCCTAGCGGGAACTCTGAGCCCGCAGGTGATCATAGGGTTTCCTACCCGAAGAAACAGTCGCGAGAAGTATCGGCTGTGAATGAAAAAGTCGTCCCCCCGAAGCAGGAGGACAACCGGGTGTATTGCAAGCTTCATCATAATCGCGATCATCCAACCTTGAAGTGCCCGTTGTTGAAAGAGACGGTAGAGGCAATGGGTAAAGAAAAGCCCGACCGAAACGGTCAGAAGGGCAAAAGAGCGGAATCCCCCCGAAGGGGCCATCAAGGTGACGATCGTCACAGGACGCGGGGAAGAGATAATCGGGGACAACCCCGAAAGTATAATGATCGGACGGAGGACCGAAGGTCTCCTCCGCCAGAGCAAGAAAGAGGCCAACACGGTCGCGAGAACCGTGGTCAGGGCCGAAGAAGAAGATGGCGGGGCCGTGGCGGCAGAGCCCCGCAGAATGAGGGTGGGAGACAGGAGCATGCTGCTCCCCCACCTGCTGAAACTGGTGCCCAAACTCCTCGAAATGAGGCGGCACCTAGAGAAGTGGCCGGAGATATTTATGTTATCTCCGGCGGATTGAGAATAAATGAGTCGGTCCGGGACCGGAAGAGAACAGTGCGCGGAGACTCTGCTGAGAGCTCCGAATCTGTGGCGCTGGTAAAGTATGATCCCATGGATCGATCCTCCATCTTCAGAGAGGACATCACCTTCACCCCGGCTGATCGGGAGGGGATCATTGATCCCTGTGACGACCCCCTCACCATTACAGGGGTCATCGGGAATCGCCGTGTCCACAGAATCCTGGTGGACACTGGGGCCTCGTGCAATCTGATGAAGCGCGAAGTCGCCGAAATGTTGGGAGCAGTCGCTCATGATCTGCCAATCGCCAACATAACTCTTTGGTCGTTCGACCAAAGAAGTGTTATTCCTTGTGGGAAGATGTTATTCCCCGTTACCCTTGGAGAGCCATCCAAGGACCGATCTGAAGATTTGGAATTCATTATCGTTGAAGTCGACTTGGCTTACAACGCTATTATTGGACGGACCGGCCTGAGCAAGTTTGAGGCGGTCCCTTCTACTTATCATATGATGCTCAAGTTCCCCTCCATCCATGGAGTTATTTCTGTTAAGGGGGATCAGAAAGTAGCTAGACAATGCTACTTGAGCTCGTGCCGAACGTTGGCACCGATGAAGAAAGCTCGGGTGGATTTGCTGGAAGAGCTTCCGCACCCGAGGCAAGCGATGGAACCCGTAGGGTTCAAACTGATTAATCTGGTTGAGGATGACTCAACCAAGACGACTCGCATCGGGGCTCATTTAGCCCCTGACTTCGAAAGAGAACTGATCCACCTGCTGAGAAGCCACGTGGATATATTTGCCTGGACCCCGGATGATGTGCCGGGGATTGACCGATCCGATAGTGAACATCGGATCAATACTGAGCCCGGAACGAAGCCTGTCAGGCAGAAAAGGAGACGTTACTCTCCTGAAAAGATTGAGATCATCCGGACCGAAGTGAACAAGTTACTGCGATCGGGATTTATTCGTGAAATTCACTACACTGAATGGGTAGCAAACCCGGTAGTGGTTTCCAAGCCAGATGGGAAGTGGCGAATGTGCATCGATTTCACCGATGTGAACAAAAGCTGTGAGTCGGACCCTTTCCCTCTGCCGCACATCGATCGACTGGTGGATGCTGTTGCTGGAAGCACCATGATGAGTACCATGGATGCTTATTCTGGATATCATCAGATCTTCCTGGCTGAGGAAGATCAGAAGAAATCATCATTCATGACCGAAGATGGGGTTTATTGCTATGTGGTTATGCCCTTCGGTCTCAAAAATGCTGGAGCAACATACCAGAGGTTGGTCAACAGAATCTTTAGAGAATTAATTGGCCATATGATGGAAGTGTATGTTGACGATATGATTGTTAAATCTATGAATGATGAGGACCATCTTTCTTATTTGTCTCGTTGTTTCGAAGTATGCCGAAAATATAAGCTTAAACTAAATCCGAACAAATGCTGCTTCGGGATCCGAAGTGGAAAATTTTTAGGATATTACGTTTCAGAGAAAGGCATAGAGGTTAATCCTGAAAAGGTACAAGCTATCATTGATATGCAACCTCCGAGAAATAAGAGAGAGTTTCAAAGGCTCACTGGCCGACTAGCCGCATTGAGCAGGTTTATTTCGAAGTCCACAGATCGGGCCTTACCCTTTTTCAGAGTGCTAAGAAAAGCTAGCCATATGGATTGGACCGAAGAATGCGATCGGGCCTTCTCTGAGCTGAAGACTTATTTAAGCACTCCCCCGGTGATGGTAAGTCCGACTTGTGACGAACCTTTGGGACTATATCTTGCGGTATCCGAAGTTGCCGTCAGCGCAGCTCTAGTCACCATACGTGACGATATTCACAGACCTGTCTATTATGTCAGCCACTCTCTGGTATCTGCTGAAACCAGGTACTCCACCTTGGAAAAATTCATGCTAGCTTTGAAAAAAGCTGTGTCCAAGCTGAAGCATTATTTCGAAGGACGAACGGTCTATGTTTACACGGATCAACCTCTGAAAGTGCTGCTTAAGCAAAAGGATTTGAATGAGAGATTGGCTAAATGGGCGATTAAACTCAGTGCTATGTACCTGGAATTCTTGCCCCGAAGGGCGATCAAGGCTCAGGTTCTCGCCGATTTTGTGGTTGAAATGACCCGATCGGCCATTTATATCAACCAAGAGGATGATCGATGGACGATCCACGTAGATGGATCAACCTTCGGAGGAAGAGGAGCGGGCATTACCTTAACAACTGTACAAGGTGACCTTATTCATTCCGCAGTTAAATTCTCCTTTGCTGGAACAAATAACGTGGTGGAATATGAGGCAGTATTATCTGGAATGGCCCTTGCTCGCAAAATGGGAGTTAGCAGAGTGCGAATGTTCTCAGACTCAAAGTTAGTAGTCGAACAATTCGCAGGGAGATTCGAAACTCATGATCCGATGATGAAGTTATATTGCGCTAAAGTTCTGGAGCTATCTAAGAAGTTCAGTGAGTTCTCGCTAGACCATGTGCCACGAGAGCAGAACAAGGTTGCCGACGCACTGGCCAGATTGGCTTCGGGCATACCTGACATTGAGCCAAGTACTATTTCGGTCCACATCCAGGACCGACCTTCGGTCGAGATCTCAGTGACCGAACAGTCTATTGAAGAAATCGGGGCTCTATGTCACGAACTCCAGGGCTTGAATATTGATGTTACGCAATCTCCAGGAGAACCCAATTGGATGGACTCCTTTATCAAATATCTCTCAAACGGATATCTCCCTGAAGATAAATCTGAAGCCAGAAAGATAGAGGTCCGGGCTAAACGATTCACTTTAGTTGACGGACGCTTGTTTAAAAAGAGCTTTGAGGGCCCGCTTCTGCGTTGTTTATCTCCTATTGAGGCCGAAGCCGTCATGATTTATGTTCATGAAGGTATTTGCGGCATCCATTCGGGGGCCCGATCCTTATACCACCGCATTATCAGAGCCGGGTATTTTTGGCCAACATTGCTTGCTGATGCCAAGCAATACACTAAGCGTTGTGCAATATGCCAGTATCACGCCCCGCTTCCGCAATTACCTGGGGCTCCTTTATCCATCACCCCACTACCTTGTCCTTTCGACAGGTGGGGGATCGACATCCTCGGACCTTTTCCTCGGTCCATAGGGCAAAGGAAATTTTGCATAGTTGCGGTGGAATATTATTCAAAGTGGATCGAGGCAGAAGCTGTAGCTATCATCTCGGAAAAAGTGGTCAAGCACTTTATCTGGCGAAATATTATAAGCCGCTTCGGGGCTCCCCGAGCGCTCATATCTGACAATGGGACTCAGTTCCGAGGAAGAAGCATACGAGATTTATGCACCAAATTGGGCATCATCCAGCATTTCTCATCAGTAGCCCATCCCCAGACCAATGGACTTACGGAGGTATCTAACAAAGTTATCCTGAAGGGATTAAAAACCAAGTTAGAAGACTTTGGGGGTAAATGGCCTGAACACATCTACGAGGTTCTATGGGCATACCGAACTACACCTCGCTCAACAACCCAGGAATCACCTTTCTCATTGGTGTATGGGACCGAAGCTGTTAGCCCGGTGGAGGTTGCCATCCGATCACCTCGGATATCTCAATACGACGAGCATATGAACGGTGAAAGGAGACTACTCGACCTCGAGATGGTCGAAGAAAAAAGAGATGCAGTTTATGCACGGATGCGTGCTTACCAGCGGAATATGGAACGGGCCCATAACAAACGAGTCCTCCCAAGGGAATTCTTTGAAGGCGACCTCGTCCTCAGAAGCATTAAGGTGCAGAGGAATGTTGGAAAGCTGGATAGAAATTGGGAGGGACTGTATCGCATATCGGCGAAATTGGAGTCAGGTGCGTATAAACTTGAAACATTGGATGGTATAGAGGTCCCCCGAACTTGTAATGTCATGAATCTAAGGCGATACTTCTTATGATTTTTCGATTAATGTGTTTGATTCAATAAAAGACATTCCATTAAACGTAAATGGCAAACTAGTAAGTACAAAAGTTCACTATTTCTAATAGAATGATGGACCGATCTTGGATTTGTGTAAGCTTAGGACGAATCTGGACTGGTGACCGAAGCTTCTTGTCCGCAAGGTTCACAAGTTGCAGTGACCGCTCTGACGAGTCAGATGCTCCTGCACTTGCCCAGCCCCATGAATGAGTCGTCATTCTCCCAGAACTCATTACAAACTAAGATATTCCCTCCAACGGCATTCAGTCTTTAGGGATGGCCTTTTGTACCTGCGAAATCTGCTACAACGAAAGAAATGATAGTCAGCATATCGAAACGTAAGATCGGTCCTCACTTAAGACGTTTTATGAGCCAAGCTTAGCCGGTAAAACCTAAGGGACTTTAATAGAACCAAGGTTTGGCGAAAGCCCGTAAAAGCTCATAATTAACGCAAACTACGCCTATTCAATTCGTTATGATTCCAAGGACGGAATAAGAGTGACCCATACACCATGTAAAACGGCTGATCCAATCAAAATGGACGCAAATAAACTAAATATAACGTCTGGGACCGATGGTTGACAACATGTAAGTGTCCCCGATCTTATACTTAGTAGTTTATTCTGAAGTTAAGATGAACTACTTCGTTGAAATTAAAACTTGTTAGTTTATTCCGAAGTTAGTTATATCAATTCACTCTGGTAATTAAAACAACTAAAGTTGAAGGAAAAGGGAGGAAAATTTTATATAAAACAAAATGAATGGCAGATACAAAGTAATATCTAACTAATCTGCCCCTCCTCTTGATCCTCTGCTTCGAGCTCCTGGGGTTCGGTCCGTTCGGCGAGTCGCTTCAACTCTTCTTCTTGATCAGCCACCTTCTGGTTGACCGTTTTCTCCATCTCTTCAAAAAGATAGAAGAATAGGGTCCTCCTCTAGCACATGCTCTTCCAAAGTTGGAATGACCTGGAACTTGCCATCCTCCTCCAGTGGCTCGATCATCTTCCATCGCTCGTCCGAAGGGGAAAGCCCGAACGTCTGGATAACCTGCTCTCGCATGTTATCCAGATACTTCGCAGTGTAAACCCCATGTATGTTGTCCGCTAAAGCGAACAACAACGGGGACTGAGCGAACCCCAGGACCGCCTCCCGAACCGAACCTTCAGACGAAGTGCGGGCCCTCGTCTACTCCTCATCCAAGGCCGCTTTTTCTTCTTGGGCCCGAAGGAGAAGCTCGTTCAGCTTATTCCTCTTCTCCTGGACCCGACCTTGGACTTGGTTGATTTCTTCATCTTTGGCCCGCAGCTTGGCCTCCAGATCGTTTATTCGTCTCTGAGCTACTTCCCCCACCTTCTCTAGCTCAGTGACTTTATCTGCTAAGAGCGAGACCTCCGTCCCTGCTCTTAGCAGCTCATTGTCCAATCGGTCACTGGTCCTACCTTACCGTGACCAATTCTCCGTGCTTGATCTCAACTTGCCTTTTTGCAAGGTCAAGTTGCTCTTGGACTTTCTGGGACACAACGCCCTCACCTTGGTATTTCTCCATGGTGATAGCCGTTGTAAAAGCTTTCCTCAACATCTGCAAAAGACAATACATGGTTAAAAATAAGCTTCGAGCCTCCAGGTTAACTAAGAATTACCTTAGATGTGAGGTCAAGGTAGCTTTCCATGATATCTTCTGCAGATACGTCCGCTTGGACGTTATCTGGGTTCTGCTCCCCAAAAAGGCGGAAGTCCTTCACAAAGGCACTCCGCCAGGAGGACAACTTCCTCCCCTTGCTAAACCTGTTCAACAGATCCAAAGCAACTCCCCAATCGGAGTTAGTCTTCGGGCCCTGCCCAGGTTCCTTCAAAACGATCCCCTTGTTGGGGACCGGAGCGCAACGTCCCTTATTCAGCCTCTTCGGCTCCTGCGAGTATTCTTCTTCGGTCACCCTCTTCCCTTTTCCNATCTCTATTAATCTTCTCTCCCGAAGCAGATCTATTCGCTTAAGGCGTGCTTCGGGAGGGGGGAACAACGCAAGAGTGTTTGCGGTGTCCGTGCGGGAGGGGTTGAACCTGCTTCGGTCCAATTGCCCTATGCGTGGGTGTGTTATGCGTGGCCATACTTTCAACAGATCCTCTTGCGGAACTGTCATCCACACATAACAAGTCTTCCACGCATGAAGAGACTCCTCTTTATCTACAATTGCGCACTCTTAGGTGCGCACCGATATATAGTACAACTTACGACACCCCAACAGACCTTTCCCCTTTCTGGACCCAATCAAGAACAGATTAAAGAAATGTTCTAAGGTTGGGGCCCGATTCTGTTGGTGACAATAAAAGATAAACGCTATAATATACACATAACTGCCCGGGAACAACGCAAAAGTAGGGCAATGAATCTCCTTAAGTACGGCCGCTACAAAGGGATGTAGCGGAAAGCGAAGCCCGCACTTAAGGGAGGTGTAACTAACCGGAAGGGCTGATGCCGGCACATTCATTTCCGCCGGAAGGAAACAGGGAACATCTTCCCGTCCCTTCCAGATAGAGTAATGTGCTGGGATTGAAAATCTAGACCTAAATTCCTCAATGTCCAACTCAGACATAGAGGGATAACGCGTTTTATGAGGAGCCATAAGCGTTTACCTTAGAAAGAAAAGATTGAAAGGCGGTTTGACGAAATTGCGGTTGAGGGCACAGAGCTTGACTGCAAATTCTTTCTCACGAGAATGACGATGAGATGAAACAGTGCCCAAAACCCCGATTTAAATATTAATATCCCAACCAATGGTGCGCTGCCACGTAATACTGTCCAAAACTGTGACAGTACGGACTGCACTCATCACGCCTCTTGAACTTTCGATTATGAAGAGGCGCGGGCCAAGATATTAATATTTAAAGAATATCAAGGGTAGAAAGATAATTTAAACCTATGTTAGCAAATTTTAAGCATAACCGACCCCTGCTTTAAGGCAAAGATCGGTCCCCTGGACTCTCACTATCTACAGGTACGGTCCCCAGTTCTCATGAATGTATAAACATCATGTGATCGGCCTTGTATCACTTCTGCTATTGGCAATCAAGCCCGAGGGGCTAGTGATGAGAACTCTAGGACTGGGTACCCTATAATGGGTGAGGCCCGATAACAGTTGGGCCGACTTAAATAATCAAAACGAACACTTACAGCCCACTTACACCTTTAGGAAGAGCGGTCCGATGTTCAACACAGAGGACCGAAGATAACCTTAGTAAATAAAAGCGTTATATGCCAGCTGGCTCAGGAGTTCGGTCCGAACAGTTACAAAACGGTTACAGGCTCACGCGTTCCACGCCTCGGGCCCTGTCACGTTTATCATGCTTCGGGCCCGATCACGCAGACCACGCATCGGTCCCAGCCTCGTTTTACATCCTACGATATCAACCTCTAACAAACTTGTGAGAGGCAGTTACAGGACGTGGATTATACTCGCCGGCAACTCTATAAATACAGGGCAAGACGAAGGAAAAGACAGGACCCTTTGGACGCGGAAGAACATACTGTTACTCTGCAGGATTCTTACCGCTTTCTTTGTCTCGTCATTTTCATTAGCATGTCTTGTATGAACTTTGATTTATTTCATTAGTGAGCAGGCTAAGAGCATAATCAGCTCTTAGTCAAGTGGTTTTCACCCCAGTTCTTGGGGTTTCCACTATATACTGCCGTGCATTCGTTTTGGTTTTTAGCTTTGATCGTCTTCCACATTTTAAAGAAATCTGAACCGAGTTCGTTTTTTGAACGAACCGGACGACTGTTGGTACCCCCTAAAAAGGGACTATAACAGTTTGGCGCCGTCCGTGGAGACGATTTTTTCTAATCTCATTTGAGTTTTCTACCTGGGATAGGATAATCAAAGGCATGGCAACTGGAACTCCGACAAATGATAGTGACGTGCTTCCCGATAGTCTTCCAGCACCAATATTCACATTACAGGATTTGGAAGCTGTCGTAAGGAAGGTGGTACTGGAAATTACGACGGAGAAAATTGGAACAGAACCACCGGCTATCTCAAGCCCTGTTCCCAGTAACAGAGGATATGAAAGTGATCCCGACGAACGCAGCACTGATGAGGAAGAAACCTTCAGGCGTGGCGTCAACACGAGGAGGCCTAGATATCGATCTACTCTTCCCCCTCCGGCCAGAGCTCTAACTCCCGCTCCTGGAAATGACCAGGAACAGATGCAGCGACGAATAGATGAGCTCACTAGGGAGTTGGAGAGTATGCGTGCGTTGAAGGATTGCGAACCTAATCTGGGACGCAATCCTGGCTTATTTAACAGGGCCATGGAGGCTCCTATCAGGCGAAGTAAGGATGACGATTGGTGGCATAATTTACATGCAGTTCAGACTTCGTCCCAGCAATCTGAAGGCGTATCTGCCGCCTTGGGAGATTTGATGCTCCCCTTTTCAGAAGAAATCTGGGCAGCGGTCCCAGATCGACATTATCGCAACCCCGAGGGGTTGCCGACATTCCGAGGCGATGGTGATCCTATTGATCACGTCNTTTTGGTTTTTAGCTTTGATCGTCTTCCACATTTTAAAGAAATCTGAACCGAGTTCGTTTGTTGAACGAACCGGACGACTGTTGGTACCCCCTAAAAAGGGACTATAACAGTAGACAAGTACTAAAGAGGGACACTTAGCCCCATGTTGCCTACAATTTTTATTTTAAATTTTTCATTATAGCAAGTAGAAATTACAGAATATATCTTATTTTTTATTCTACTTTTGTATAAGTAAAATTTCTACTTCTCAATTTTATAACTACAAATAAAAAACAAGATGAATCTTATTTTTCATTTCAACTTCAACTTTTAGTTTTTGAAATGATTAAAATGTCATTATTTACTTTTCTATACAATTTTCGACATTTGAAGTTTGAAGACAGCTCTACGCATGGTATGCGATATTCATCATAAATCTCAATATTTTCATACCGGATGGTATACCGTCAAATACCGGGGGCTTCATCGGTATTTTTTTTGGTACCGTTGGGTACCGGGTATTAGGGCCGATATCCTGTTATTTCGGGTTCGATACTAAAAAACTAAATAAATATTATTTTTAAAAAAAAAAAAAAATCGGCCATCATCATTTCGATGTTAATCTTGTTGAATATCATATTTTGTGACAATCAAATAAAGTTTCAATTAATAATTTATTATTCACTAAATTTAAGGGTAGAAAAGTAATTTGATTAACACATAAATTATTATTTTATTTATACAACAGAACACTTATTTATTTTTGTACATTATTTATGTATTCTAAAAATATTACAGAACACTTCATAATTTATATTTGTATTTCTGTTTATGTTTATATTTATCTTTCTACATAAATTACTTTCTAGAATTTGTCCAAAACACACCCTTCATATTGTTAAGTTTAACAACCGCAAATTTATGGGTTTATTTCTTTGATTTTATTAAAATTAAAGTGTCTTGAGTTGTGGTGGATCTATTGAAATGTATTGAGATATAATGATCATAAATTTATAAACATGTTTGGTAAATTATGATATTTAAATCTTGATTTATGTAAAAATAATAATATAATATTATACAAAAATATAATAAGAGACAATCATATTCTAATTATTATAAATAAGAGTAAATTAATGATTTCTTAAATCGCAATTATACTACAATTGATTTTAGTTGCGATGATAAAATCGTGATTTTTTAGCGATTACAGATCACAACTTTGCTTATAGTGTGTGCATTAAAAATTCATAATTTCATAGCTATTCTAATCGCATAACAAAAATAACAATAATTTATTAGATTTTTAAATACATTTAGTAAAATTATAATATTATAATAGTAATGTATATTAAAATAAAAATAAATCTTGATATATATATAAATTATATTTATAATCATATATTAATTATTAGAAGTAAAAGTAAATTAATTATTTCTCAAATTACTATATTATGAAGTGTTAGTTTTAGTAGTCATGGTAAAATCATGATTTAGTAATAAAAATACCATAATTTTTCTTTTGTTTTATACACATTAAGAAATTACGATTTGGAGAATCTAATCGCATCATTATTCTTATTTAAATGCTAAACAAACCCATTATATCATGATCAATACCAGTATGATGCATTAATAATAGCAATAAATTATAAATTTTGATATATTATTAGAGAAAATATGCAAATTTAATCTTACAAACTTCACTCGAAATAAATATAGTTTCTTTATTTCTTAAAAAATTAAATCAATTTCATCACTTTTTCCCATCATTTTTAAATTAAAAATACAAAAAGAACTAAACTCGTGCCAATAACGTACTTATATTATTGGTACATAAATAAACAAACGTATGTTTTCAAACTGAGCTTATTGATCGAAGTATATAACTTCAGGTCCAAGTTCAATTGGTACAAAATGTTATTGGAATGTGCTAATTTGAAAGAATCTGTCGAAAGGAGAAGAATAACAGTATTCACTGTTTTGATTTTTTCTGTTTATTCCTCATACACACAACGGTATAAAAAGGATTACAAAAGAGATAAACTAGGAAATAATACAAATAAAAGGAATGAATATGATTTATAGAAATAATTGATTTTGGAAAGGAATGGGAAATTGATTGAGTCAATTTCCTTCCGTAATTGTGTCTTTCCAAATCAACACTCCCCCTCAAGTCGGTGCATGTAAANGATCATGTTATGTGTGCATGTTTAGGAAACTTTCTAAATTATTGTTAAGCTTTTCTCATGTCTGTTGAAATACTTTGTTGTTCTGAAAATGTATTCAAGTTGTTGTTCTGTGTTTTCTCACCAACGGCAGCTTCTTAAAACTAAAAAGGAATTTGCTCAAGCTTACATTGAATGCTGGTTGCAAATTCATAAAGATAAAACCAAAAGATAAAGATAACAAATTCTCTGCTTCGTTCATAGCTGCTCATTACTCTCTGCTTAGAAGCCTTCAAATTCCAACAAGCAGCAGAGCAAATAATCTTCTATTTGACAAAACGATAATCTTTGTAAACCCAAATCAAGGAGATGAAGCCCCTTGATTTCTGCGAAAGGATTCAACGCCGATTTAACAAAATAACTAGGTTTCATACAAAAAAACGGTTTTCACTCTCCTTACACGGGCTATTTTACAAAATAAAAAACAAAACAGGTTATTCCACCAATCATTTACAAAAGCAAGTTATTTTACAAATGAAAAATGTCCAGAGTGCTATTTAACAAAAGCACCCAAATCCAGTCCACCACTCGGTGCGGTGAACGTACCGTAATTGTATTCTATTTTAACCAAATATCATTAATAACTGCATTCATGTGATCGCAGAAAACAGCGGTGAGTTCACAGATGGGTTAACCCAACGGCCACCAGAACGCACCTGCCAAATGTAAATTTTACCATTGATAAATTATAGTTTATTTTTTTAAAAAAATAATTTTGATCAATAACTTCTTATATTCTATCAATTACGTGTTCAAACTATAAAAATATATATAACAATTTAAAAATTTAGTTTTGAAATAACAAATTTATCATAAAATAATATAAAATATAATTTGTAAATTATAAACAATTATTTAAAAATAAAGGCAAAAAAGTCATTTTATGACATCACGATCATTGTACCGCTGTTTCAAAAACAGTTTTTTTAAATCACTATCAGTTCACCTCACAACACAGTACAATCATCTCATCTCACCGCTATTTGTCAAACGATGTTCCAAACGTACCTAATGTAATATTGTCAAATATTATCGTTCCAACATTTACACTTGATATTTAAAATCAAAATTTTAACTTACAATTTCAAGTGTAATTATTTAACTTACAAATTACTATTTACACTTGATATTTATAATCAACATTTTTTAAATCATGAATTAAACATAGATAAAAAATACGATAAAACACATATCTAAACAAAAAACTACTGAAATACTTACTTTGCATCGGATTTCTTCACCTCGGCGGCCTTAGATCATCCTCCTTTCATTTCTCACCTGAAAAACCAAATTAAAAGGATCAAATTTAATAAAATTAAGCAAAATTGAGCGATTTGTTTGCGTCTGGGCACTGCTAATTTGAAAGAATCTGTCGAAAGTGAGAAGAATAACAGTATTCACTGTTTTGATTTTCCTGTTTATTCCTCATACAAACAGCCGTATAAATGGATTACAAAAGAGAGAAACTAGGAAATAATACAAATAAAATGAATGAATATGATTAGTAGAAATAATTGATTTTGGAAAGGAATGAGAAATTGATTGAGTCAATTTCCTTCCGTAATTGTGTCTTTCCAAATCAACACTCTCCCTTAAGTCGGTGCATGTAAATCATGTATCCCAGACTTCTTTATCAGATACTTGAATTGAGAATGTCCTAATCCTTTAGTCAATATATCAGCCAGTTGATGTGTAGTGTTGACGTGCTTCAATATGATTTCCTTATCGGCCACCATGTTGCGTATGAAGTGACAATCAACCTCAATATGTTTGGTTCGTTCATGAAAGACGAGATTTGTTGCTATATGGATTGCTGACTTGCTCTCACAAAACAACCACATCGGCTCTATGTGGTTAACCCCAGGGTCACCCAATAAGCTTTTAAGCCATCTCAGCTCGCATCCGATAGAAGACATGGCACAGTATTCCGCTTCAACCGAAGATCTAGAAACTGTTTTTTGTTTCTTGGTCTTCCATGATATTGGTGAAGACCCAAGGAAGATAAAATAACCTGTGGTAGATTGATGTGTAATCGGGCAACTTGCCCAATCCGAATCACAAAAACCATAGATTTTCATATTTGATTGGGATCTCAGGAACACTCCTTGTCCTGGACACCCTTTCAGGTATTTCACCAATCGCAATACAACTTCCCAATGCTCAATACATGGAGTTTGCATAAACTAAGCCAATGTGTGGATTGCATAACTGATCTTATGTTGTGTAAAGAGAATATATATCAAACGTCCTACAAGGTGTCGATATTTTTCTGTATCATCTAGCAATTTACCTGAAGCTTTCCCTAAATTGTGATTTTGCTCTATCGGAGTCGAAGCAGGTTTACCGCCCAAGAGACCTGTTTCTGATATAATATCTAGAATATATTTTCTTTGACTTAAGTAAAGTCCTGTATCATTTCTGGCAACTTCCACCCCAAGAAAATATTTGAATTTTCCCAAGTCTTTCATTTGAAACTTTTGACCAAGTTTTTCCTTGAATCCACTGACCACCTCACAGCTATTTCCAGTGATTATCAGATCGTCTACATAAATCAACACCTGCAATTCATCACCACCTTGTGAATAAGTGAAAAGAGAGTAATCAACAAGAGACT
This sequence comes from Utricularia reniformis, assembly GCA_009725065.1. Classification (NCBI taxonomy): domain Eukaryota; kingdom Viridiplantae; phylum Streptophyta; class Magnoliopsida; order Lamiales; family Lentibulariaceae; genus Utricularia; species Utricularia reniformis. The sequence continues at coordinate 128,233 of RWGZ01001436.1, forward strand.
GTCGGAAACCCAGTTCAATTAGTCCCTCTAACATCTTGTGAAACCAGCACCTAGGAGCCTGTTTCAACCCATAAAGCGACTTCCTCAAGTGACATATGCGATCATCATTGTCAGAAGTTAATCCGGGGGGCAGCTTCATGTAAACTTCTTCTTCTAGATCACCGTGCAAGAATGCATTATTTACTTCCATTTGGTGGATCTCCCACTTTTTGGTCACTGCCACAGCTAAAAGAGCTCTCACTGTCACCATCTTTGCAACAGGTGCAAAGGTTTCACTGTAGTCAATCCCTTCACGTTGTGTGTTTCCAAATATAACTAGTCTTGCTTTGTAGCGTTCTATCGTCCCATCTGACTTGTGTTTGATTCGATACATCCATTTGCAGCCCAAAGCATGTTTTCCTCTAGGTAAAGATTCTAGTGTCCAAGTTTTGTTTCTTTCAAGAGCCTCAATCTCCGATTTCATAGCATCTCGTCATAATTTATTTTTGACAGCCTCTGAATATCGTGTGGATTCTTTTGGTTCTGATGACAAAGCACCACAAAACTTCCGATGTCTTGCATTGAATCGATCACAGGACAAAAAATCACTAATAGGATACAGACTCGCACCTGATGACTCTTGAGTAGAGATTGAGGTAATCGAATCGACGGGGTTACTTGAGAAAGTGATGTATCCACATATATAATCTTTCAATTTTCCCGGCACTCTTCTGGTTCGTTGGCCTCTTCCAAGTTCCTCTGTCATGGGACATGCTTGAAGTTGGTCGGAAGTGGTTGATTGCGGCTCGGAAATTGTTTGAATACAGGGTAATAGACTTTCCTGATCAAAAGGAATTTGGATACATGGTGATGGATTTTCATGTTCGGAATCATCTATGGCAAGTGAGGGTGTTGTACATATTAGATCTTTTGATGGTTTAAGATCGTTTGAAGTCGTTGACATGAAACGTATATCGGAAGCCTCATTAAAGACAACACGAAAGGATGAGGGTGACTGTGTACTAGGGAAGTTATGATCATCAGTTGAAGAAGAGGTTTTAGACGGACTTGATTGGTCGCTAAAGAAAGGAAATTCATTTTGCACAAAGACAACATCCTTAGATACAAAGAGGTCATGGGTTGTCAAGTCATAGACTTTCCATACCTTTTTATTATGAGGATATCCCAAAAAGATGTACCGTCGACTACGAGAAGCAAACTTATCGTTTCCACGACGATGATTATAGGCAAAACAAAGACACCCAAAGACAAGTAAATGACCCAATGAGGGGGTTTTTGAAAATAAACGCTCATATGAGGTTTGGCCGGAGAACACCGAAGATGGCGTTCGAATGATGAGATAACAAGCGGTAAGAATGCATTCTCCCAAAAAGGTGATAGGAATATTACCTTGGAACATGAGGGCTCGAGCAACATTTAAGATATGTTGGTGCTTACGTTCGACCCTTCCATTTTGTTGCGGGGTATAAACATTAGATGTTTGATGCGAAATTCCATGGACATCAAAGAAAGGTTGAAGAGACATGAATTCCAACCCATTATCTGAACGAAAGTATTTTGGGACCGCCTGAAAATGAGTTTTTGTCATGGTACAAAATTGTCGTATCCGATCAGACGCCTCTTGTTTTGTTGCTAGCAAGTACACCCACACTGTCCGGGAAAAGTAATCAACAAGAGTTAAAAAATAATGAGCACCACAAGTGGATGCCACCTTACAAGGACCCCAAATATCAGCATGAACGAGATTGAATATAGAAGTAGAAATGTTCAAGCTATTTTGAAAAGGTTCTCGTGTGTGTTTAGCACGAAGACAAACATAGCATCCTTCAAATCGACAATTAGATAAATGTTTTTCAGATGAAAAATGAAACAGATGAGAAAGTGCAGAAAATGATGCATGTCCCAATTGTTGATGCCAAAGATCTCGGCCGGCTAACTTCATCTCAATATGAAATGCAGAATACTAAGCAGGTAGGCGGAATTGATATACCCCGTCTATCTTTTCACCCAATCCAATCAAAGTCCTCGAAGTGCGGTACTGCAAAATATATTGATCATATGTGATTGTAAGAACATACGGTGTATGATGAAGTAACTGAGACACAGAGATTAGATTGCATCGTAATCTCGGTTCATATAGCACATTATAAAGAATGAAATCGCGACTAAGAGTCACACTTTCTGTTTTAGTAGCAAAAGATGTCCGTCCTTCAGGCAAATCAATGGAACATCGATTGACGTTGCAAATATTTTCAAGAAGCTCCAAAGATCCTGTCATATGTTGATTTGCACTTGAATCAAGCAACCAATAAGAGAAAGAAGTCATACTGTATAACTTATCGATGGGTATAGATTTGTTTTCAGTAGTCGCCAGGAAATTTTTCAATCGTGTCAATTGTTCTTCGGAAAACCTTGGAATAGCCGAAACAACGTGAGATGGTGCTTCGTTATTTGGCTTTGCTACCTCCGCTTGAACAGCATTGGCACGAGCCCAATTCCCACCACCTCGTCGAGTTCTTCCATATGAGTGTCCTTGTTCAGAAATTTCTTTGGCTTTCATTTTTCGTGTCGATATGAATTCAATGGCAACTACTGCATTCTTTGGAGGGAAACGAGGTCTATCTCCCCAAGTTTCGGGATATCCAACTACCGAATAGCATTTGTCGATGTTGTGTCCCAATATTTCGCAAGCTTCACACCAAGGCGTGTTGGATCTGTTGGGTGGTTCACCAACACTTTTGATGGCAAATGCCACTGCCTCCCTTCTATCATCCTTTCCTCGCGCAACCGAGTGGTGAGTTTCTTCCCGAATAATTCTCGAATAAGCCTAATTTAATTTTAGCAATGGATCATAGCTAAGAATGTGAGAGATAACTGTACCATATGTGGAGTTGTCTAATCCCAATAAAAATTGATGAAATCGCATTACCTCTTAACGACGATGATAGTCTTGTATTTGGGGGCAGTTGTTATGCCCACAACAACAATGAAATGGGCGTTCAAATTGATACATTTCAGCCTAGAGACTTTTTAGACGACCGAAATAAGTGGATATCGAGTCACCCTTTTGATGGCAAGTTGCTATATCATTTTGCAGTTGATGAATTCTTGGACCATTACCAAGAGAGAACCGTTCTTCGATTTCATCCCATAAGACCTTCGCCAACTCCACGGATTCAAAGGTAGATCAAATAGTCATTTCCATTGTATTCAAGATCCAACCACATACCATGGAATTTATCATATACCATTCACTCAAGAGCCCACTGCTCATGGTTGGTTCCTCAATGGTTCTATCAACGAATCCGAATTTTCGTTTGGCAATTAAGGCACGACGCATGGTTTTGAACCATTCAAGATAATTATTGTCTTTTAAGATCACTGGATGGAGAAGAAGACCGGTATGATCGCCAGGTGCAAGGGACCAAGCTACTGGATCCCAGCCCCGAGCAGTGCCTTCAAAGTGTTGGCCACTGCTTGATGTAGAGAAATATGGTGTGAGAGTCGGGTTCGGGAACGATACGTTCCCAAAAATCACTCCAGAAGTTTCTGTTGGGGTAGACATTGGAGCAGTCCTAGGATTTTGCAGCGGAAAAGTCCCAGTGACATCAATTGATGTAAGTGAATTTGTTCGTAGCGGAAGCGTTGAACCAGGATTCTGTAGGGATGGGAATTCATCCTCCCTAAGTAGTGTTGTTCCCCTGTATATTCCCAGAGGTTATGATTTACCAGTCATGGTTGCCACCGTCGTTACCGGCAAGACTCCGATACCATGCTAATTTGAAAGAATCTGTCGAAAGTGGGAAGAATAACAGTATTCACTGTTTTGATTTTTCTATTTATTCCTCATACACACAGCCGTATAAATGGATTACAAAAGGGAGAAACTAGGAAATTATACAAATAAAAGGAATGAATATGATTTGTAGAAATATTTGATTTTGGAAAGGAATGGGAAATTCATTGAGTCAATTTCCTTTGGTAATTGTGTCTTTCCAAATCAATAGGCACGAAACTGACCTAACAATGTGAAGAAGGTATACGCTTCTCTCCTTTGAGCGCGTGGTATATGTGAAGAGGAAGATAAGGGGTTTGAAGGGAAACAAGCCTCAAAATATCTCTACAAGTTGATTACAACCCTAATTGAAATCCGGGTTTGGGTGGAATTTCGAATTTATCCTCCACGTCATGAATCGTCAACAACTCTAGTGATGATTCTTATTGGTTAGTGAGTTCCACGTCTGTATCTCTTGTGCTCTATGTTTTCCGTTTTCCCCTACGTTAGATGGGGAGGAATTGATGGCCGTTGGATGGAATGATGGGATGCGTGTCGAAATCTCTAGAAAGGTACGGTTTCGTTTTGCTAGAGGTGTAATGACGAATATAGATATCAGAGAAATGACTCTAATGTCTTTTCATAACTCTCGTTTCTAGGAAAAAAATTTTACATACCCGTGTCAAATCAAACGATTTGAAAATTTTGTATTTTTATTACTATCATTATTACTATAAAAATTAGAATTAATATAATTTTAATCATCGATATAGCTATGGATTTTTTTTTTTTTTTTAAATAAAAAATACTATTTTACTAATTCACCTAAATCAATTATTTTAAATACTTCAAAATACTCTTTTAAATAAGAATAATAATAATTATTAAGAAATTGGAAAAAGAAAATATTGTAACATTTATTAAAAGAATTAAAACAATCAATAATTTATAGATTATATATAAAAATAAAGTAAATTTTTTTTATATTTCACTTAAATTCTCACACTAAAATCATTATCGGTGGTATTAATTATATATTTTTTAAACAATATTTTATTTTTTAAAATTTTGTTCATAATTTTATAAAAAATATGTATTTTGTATAATTCATATGTTATGGTATATAAATATATTTACAGTACAACTAATAATTTTTTTTAACTTTAAAATATATTTAAATTCTATGAATTTATAATTTAAATAATAATAAAATATAAAACTAAAAAAATTAAAAAATTCAGCTCGATTTCCTAGAAATCGAGATGAATATTTTAATTAAAAAATATTGATGGTATACCGCCCCGATATACCGGTAAATATCAATTTTGATCGGTACATTGTATTCCAATATATCACTAATATAACAACGATATATCAAAAAATCGCTTATACCGGTTACGACCGATATGACTTCCTTGCTCCCCATCAACCATTCAACCTAAATGAAGAGATCAGTCATTTAACAAAGCACACATTTTCATGCTATAAAACCTGATTTTTTTCAAAGCTCGTGGAATCTATACATCCGGAAATATCTAGTATTTAAATAGCAATCCAAAATCTAAATTTTTAAAACGTACAATCCTACTACTTGACAACTTAATAATAAAAGTCTAAACCCCTACACAGTTATATAAATTAAATGAACAAAAAGACAATAAAAAGTCAACTTATTTAATCTCATTTTATTACAATTTTACATAAATCCCGTTTGGTCCCCTCTTCTTCCCACGGTCTTCATGGAAGTTTCTCCATCACAAACTTCCCATTTCCTTAACATCCCCGCTAACGCGCTTTCTTTTCCAAATAGNATTTTTATATTATTTTAAACATTGGGAACATCGTCTTAATTTTCTCTATTTATAATATTAATTGATTAATTAATTGAGATTTATTCGAGTTAAAATAATTTAGATCTGGTTTGACCCCGTCAATGGTCATCCAATTCCAAGTTGAGCATAAAAGTGTCGTTTAGTCTCTTGAATCTTTATCCCACATCGTAAATTATTGGTTTATAACTCAAAAATATATGGGAGGGAATACTTTATCGAAATATAACTCTGCCACCTGTCTCTTTGTCTTGTTGGCACATGCAATATCTACAAAATAACTATATAATAATTAGTTTGAATTATCTGTAATACTTTTAGTTAAGTTGAATTAAAATAATAAGATAATGTCTCTTTCTCAAACCATTAAAATAATAAGAATACTTTTTTATTCTCTTCTCAATTGGAAGGCTACAAAACTGGGTTCAACTCCAAATTTTGGTTCTCTTTCTACATTAATTTACTTTTAATATAATATCAATATTATTATAAATAATTTTCTTTTAACTCCTAAAAATGTCCCTATACTTATAAATTTCATCTTAAATTATTTTGTATCTTATAATATTTAAAAACCTAATAAATCTTCTATCAATGTTTAAAAATGAAATTCATATCGTATTAATTATAATTAATACTACAAAAATATTCGTTATATTGAACATTATACTTTACTATTACCGATATATCAATCAATTATAATATTATCGATAATATTATTACATCATTGATTATAAATTTATATATTATATTTTATATAATTAATTTTTAATTGATGGAGAAAGAGATGAGGAATTCTCTATTTTCGAACAATTGTGGATAGTCAGTCCAAGGGTACGTTCGTCCCAAATAAGTAAAGATTACTATTTAAATGTACTAATCTTCGACAAGTGCGTCTGGGTGGTGTAGTTGGTTATCACGCTAGTCTCACACACTAGAGGTCCCCGGTTCGAACCCGGGCTCAGACAACTGTGTATTCCTTTTACAGAACAAATGTAAAAAAACCTCTCTAATGCTTGAGAATGTAGCCTTTCGAATGACCACATCCCATTATAGAAGATGGCAATTTGCCCACCCTTTCAACTCCTGATTCAAAAACTACACCCATTCCCATAAAGAAATGGGATTCTATATGGCAATGAAACGCCCAAACTCCTGGATTATCAGCTATGAATCTCACAGCAGTCCATCCGTAGGGATGAAGAGGCACTGTGTTCTTCATTATTGGGTTTTTCAGATTGTATTTTTTTCTATCATTTTCCTCCTTGAATCTTCCAGTTCCATACCCCAATACCCAGAAATCATGCCCATGTAAATGCCAAGGATGAGTTTCGCTGTTATTCACATTCAAAGTGTTTGCATTTTGTAGAACAATGTCCACTGTAGAATTGAACTTTAACCTGTAAACTCCGTTACCCGTCGTAGCGTTCACGTTCTTCGCCACGCTATACACGTCGTACCTCTCGGAATCGTAGTTTTCGGGCGGCGGTGTTTGGTCGAATGTGTGAAGTAAGTTCTCTTTATACGCTATCAGATACGGTGTGTCACTGAAGGTAAAGGAGACGTTGTTGATAGCCCATTTGACGTTGCCGTTAATCCGATTTTGGGTGTTGAGCATAACGATTGTCCTATCCGTATTCTGCGGCGGAGCGTGGATGTACCCACTCAAAGCTTTAATAGCTAAACTCTGGGATAACCTAGATTCAGTGTCGTCCCACCGAGCTCCCACCGGCGGATCTGTCGGAGGGTTCCGTCTCGGGTGATTATCGTAGTAATTGAATATCCCTAACCCTTGAGGTGTCGTGCTGTTCCGTGAAACAACCTTAACGGCTATCCAATAATTTCTAGAAGGTACTTGATCGGCTTTAACCAGTACAGAGTAACTCTCCCCGGAGTAAATGAATAGATTCTTCACCGTAAATGGCTCCACGTAATGACCGTCCGTTTCAACCACCGTCAAATTATGACCCTCGATCTCCAAGCTCAACGCCGCCTGCGCCGTCATACTTCCTATCCGTAGTCTGTAAGTCCTCCCTGAAACAACCGTCAATGTATAAGGTACACATTCCGGACTCGTAGTATTACAAACCCCTGCTTCAAGCCCCGGCGTGGAGCAGTTAAATCTTCCCCTTCCTTGTATCAAAATTGACTGCCATTAACAACACCAAAAACACAGTATTTAGAGCGTCAAAAATTATTTATGCAATTATTTAAGGGTGAAAATTATAATCATTTATAATTCAAATAAAAATCAATATTTTCCTATAGAAAGTGTCTTGTTTAATTCCTAAAATTTGATGATACTTTGATAGTTCATAGTTCTCATACTATAAATAGTGTGTGTAATCATCATAATTTAATAGTTTTGATAAAAGTAGTTTTAATGGTTTCTAAAATTTGGTAAATTTGATATCAATGTAACAAAATTAGTTTCCAAAATTTGAGAATTAATTTCGGCATAAACATTAATCTTTGAGATGTTATTAGATTTATTAAAATTTACAAATTATGAAGAATAGTTTTACCAAAAAATAAAGTTTAGAAACTAAATTTACCAAATTTACTAAATCATACAAATTTTGTGAACCTAAAATGACATCCGCCCTTTTATTATATTTAATTTATATATGTATCAAATAAATTATTTAAAAGCACATAATAAAATTTAACATAAAAATTTTGTAGAAAAATATTTACCGAGCACAAAAATGATAGAAAAAATAGTAAAAATTTAGAAAAATGGATCATAGTTATGACAAAAAAATTTGTTAAAATCAATTTGTGGTTAAGGTTTGAATTAAAAAGATGATAATTAGTTTTGAATGATATATTTGACATATACAAATCTATAGGGTTTTATGTTTAGTCACCTGAGGCTCACCAACCCAAACAAAGGGATTGGAAGAAAGACCAATTGCTTGTTCATAAGTACTCTTATGATACCAATCAGTAATAATAATACTCTTATCATTATCATACGAAAATGGCTCCGATTTATCGTCCGGAAGTGATACTTGAATCATCCCGTATAACCCGGCTTGTCGTTGCATACCATAATGTGCATGATACATGTATGTACCCGGCTGCAAAACGAAAAAAAATGGATTATAATGAATTCAAAAATCTTAACATTAGGATACCTAAGAAACTTACCCTATCTACTACAAATTTATATATAAAAGTTTCAGTAGGAAGAATTGGACATTGAGTCACCCCTTCTGTTCCATCCATCCATGGAGATCCAATCTACAAAACATAATCACGATGAATTATGACATCAATTTGTCTAACATTTCAAATTGTAGAGTTTAGTCGAAAATATATTGAAGATAATGTGAATGATCGAGATATAACGAGAGGAGACAATATATTAAAACATTTTGTCAAGTCATTACTTTGATGTGGTATGAACATTATAAACCTAATCAATCTCGTTTCATTAAAATGTGTGACAAATTCAACATTCATATCAAACACAACCTTCAAAGTTATTTAGCCTTTCGGATTGGAATAAACCGAATTTCATAGTAAGGATAATATGGATTTTTTATCGAAACAGTTCAGATGTCATGTTGAAATTAGATAGCCTAGTAAAAATACAGCGAAGATGGTACGAATGAATGAGATAAAATGGGAGGTCTAGCATTCTACTCAAATCCAACCACCTAGAAGGCTTTGACTTGCAAATTAAATTGAACATGACTTCTTGATAATGATAATCATTATTTTTAACTGAACAAACTTTGATACTATATCGAAATTATACAGTTTAGGTGAAAATACGAGATAACGTGAACGAATGAGATATAAAGGGGGTTGCTGATCCCCTCCTCAAGTCTAACCACCTAGAAGGCTTTGACTTGCAAATTAAATTGAACATGACTTCCTGATAATGATAATCATGATTTTTAATTAAACAAACTTTGATACTATATCGGAATTATACAGTTTAGGTGAAAATACAATGGAGATAACGTGAACGAATGAGATCTAACGGGGGTTGCCGATCCCCTCCTCAAATCTAACCACTTGAAAGATTTGAACTTTCAAATTTAATTAAAATCCATATATTTGATCTAATCAACTCTGATACCATATTAAAATTATAGAGTATAACTAAAAATACAATGAAATTAACCTACATGAAATGATATAAGGGAAAGGGACCAGACATTGATAGACTTGACTATATAATTACAACATTGGAAAAATATATGTAATGAACTTATTACCTGACGAATTCCATGCCAATGCATGGCAACATTTTCCGTCAACAAGCCATTATGAAGGTCGACAATAACGGTATCGCCTTGTTGTGCTCTGATCGTAGGTCCCGGAGATTTACCATTGATCGTGATACCCAACTTCTTATAACAATCTGGTGACTTCAAATCATACCTTATATCCCATCTATGATATCGAACTCTCGCCTCGACATTACGATGATCGTACCATACAATAATAAGAATAATCGTAAAAACTCTCATAAAAAAGTTATCCATGTTTGAGTTTGAGCTTAAAATCAGTGTTTCTGCTATATTATTTAAAGAGATGGGTAAAAACAATTAATAAACACAGAAAGGAAAGCCTCATTACTTATTCCATTAAAAATGCTAAGGAAAAAAATCCTTAATATTCCAGAGAAGCTTTCTTCTCTGGAAAAATGTTAAATCGACTTATGGAGAATGCAGATTGTTGTGTACTTTAAAGCAATACAAGGAAACGCATTCATCCTTTATTTTTTAGGGTTAAACGGGAATGATGGTTAACCATCCTTTTTTTCATGAAGTACAATTGAAGGAAAAAAGGCTTCAACAGTACGTACATAAGATCATTTTATCTTCAATTAAAACGTGCATGCTTAAATGGATCCCACTTCTGGATTTTTGGAGTTATAATTTGGGATTCGTGATGAAACATATTGATTACAAGATATCGTAAAATCAATATTTATAGTTTTGGTAAATTTGATTATCATAATTTACAATGTCAAATTTAGTACTCAAACTTTAACGTTTTGACAAATTTATTTCTCTAAATTTACAATATTTGACAAATAAGATTCCGTGAAATCGATCCCTGAAATTTGATTTTGATCGAGAATCTCAATTGCCAAAATTTAAAAATTTAAAGATCAATTATATCATGTAAATTAAATTTTGGAGACTGGTTTGCAAAACCTTATAAAATATGAAAATAGATTTTGTTATCTTCATATTTTGAGGATCATATTAGTCACATTATAAAATTTTAGGGGCCAAAATTGCTAAAATCAATGAAATTATGATGACCAATTTGTGGTACTTTGATTGTCGGTGGGGATTCGAGGTGGTAGCAACAATAACTACCTCTTCATTGTCAATCATCATTTCTCGCGTCAACATCGTCGTTCTGAGAGAAAACTCGAAGTTTTCGCCATCGAGAACTCCAACCTAGAGAAACATGTTGTAACGCCGCATTGTGAATCTGGTCGGTTGATGAGATCGTAGTATTTGTTTCTGGAAACAAAGTACTGCATTTTGTGTTGAGCAAACCTATGCGGCATCGACTAATTAGACCGATTCGGTATGATGCAACTCGACTCGATTGGACTCACCATGTTTTTAAGAGTCTAATTTTGGACTTAACTATAATTTTTAAATAAAATAATATTAAATAAATACAAAATATATAAATAAATTTTAAAATTTGTTGTGAGTTGTATAAACTCAATGTCTAAAACTGTAAATATTTTATCAATTTATATTATAAGATGATTCGAATTTATAAAACATTAGTATAGTTCGGTCGATTATACCGTCTCACTGAAAGCAACCACATTGCAATTCATCATAGCTTACACGAATAAATTCACAAGTAGAACGACTACATAACAAAGTCGTGAAAACATATAATGCCTCCGGTTAACAGTTCACATGTCGTTGGTTTTATTCGATGAGGGAAGAGTGAAGATGGAGTCGAGGGACGAAGGACGAGTGATGATGGTGCCAGGAAATGATGGTCGACACTTCATGTTCGATGGTAGTGAGAATGTTCCACACTTAGCCTATCTTCAACCATGTTCACTCGAAAACTTCATTCTCTATTCCACACCAGCTTTCTCTCACTTCTTTATTTTTATAAATAATTTTCATTTCATCCCTACAACAATGTTTGTGCACTTATCATTTTTTATTTTTATATATTATTATAATTATGTAAATATTAGCTATTTACCCGATATTCTTATGGTATAAATTAATTTCATATGTTAAATTTATAGTTGTAATTTTTACAAGTGTGAAACATTTTAGATTTTAATTAATTTGTAATTACATTTTCAAAACTAAAAGTTTAATTGTTCATTAAAAGTTAAATAACTTGTCAATTAGAACCAATAACTCAGTAACCTAAATCGAATAAAATCTACGATTAATTGATCTAGTTTTTGTTACGTAAAATTATAATTAAAATTAGTTAATCAAACCGATCAAAACTAATAAAGACGATCATTTTCACAAAAGTTGTATTGAGCTATTACAATATTATCCATAAAATAAATATATGAATTAATAATAATTTTATATATTTTATAATAATTTAAAATTATAAAATTCTTAATTTTTGAAGTTTTTTTAAAACCTTTGAGAAAAAAAAGCAGGACACTTATCTTGTGGAAATAAAATGAAAGCCACATAGGCGTCCAATCACATTAGTGCCCAAAGGTCGGATATCCGATCAGACCTATGGAGGTATGTCGAAGTTTTCACTGGAGCGGTGAGAGTTGCTTCCTTGTTCTTGTTGCCATTTCGGCTCATTTCTCAAGATTCGCCAAACATGTTCGTAAGCGAAATATTTTCATTCCTTTGTTCGAAAAGCAGCAAGTGCCTCCTTGAAGTAGTTATGTTCGGTATATCCACTTGGATGTCGAGTAGATATACCATCGTAAAGTGTCAATTATGATACACAAGATTTAAAAATAACAATTTAATAAAAACGAAAATATGAATATATATTATAGAAGATCAATAATTAATCATATACTATAAATATATGATATAATCATATGACTAATTGATTAAATTAAATATGTAAACAAAATTTAAATCAATTAAGAGAATTTTATAAAATGAAAAATAATTTAAAAATATTTTATATAATATAATATTGGACATAAGTATTATAGGTTGGACATATGAACATGCATCGGACAATATGTAAAACAGAAACTTAAAAAAAATTTAGTGCAACCTAGAGACTTAACTCATTATGTCTTTTGAGTAGGATTGTTATTCGATGCAAACAAATCGAACTCGTTATGTTCATGTTCATTCATATTTTTATTTGAACGTGTTTATGTTCGTTCGAATATTGTTCGCATGATTTGTTAGAACATGTTTGTACTATTTGTGTGAATTTTACCAAAAAAATCAAAATTTGTTATTTTACAACAAAATCACAAAAAATAAATATACTGAAAAAATAATCAAACAATTATCTTTAACAAAACAAATAAGAAACTATCTCACTAACAACATAAGAAATTTTTGTAAAAGTTTTTAAACTTAAATAATATAATAATATTTATTATCATAAAACTTAATTTAAATAATATATATGTTCACGAAAGTTCGAATTTGTTCATGAAAATGTACTTGTTCGTTCAAATTATAAATGAATAAAAATGTTCGAACAATGTTTCATATTTCTATTCGAACGAGCGAATACGATCACATACGAACCAAGCACATATTGATCACGAACTGCTCGGATTATGTAACAGCCCTACTTTTGAGTTTTGAGGATGCAACCTAAGTATGGAAATCGGGATATTCAACCCCTACCTGATAACCCATTTAGATAGTTTTGGATAACTAAATGGGTGACAGAGCGAGTATCTATTTTAAAATTAGCTATCCGTTTTAAATGACATGGATGACAGTTTTAATATCCGTCAGCCGATTGGTTACTCGTATAGTTACTCATCTGGTTACTTGTATATTTACTCATCTAGTTTCCAATCTTATTATCAACACTACTCGTTTGGCCACCCGTCTAGTCATCCATTACGAAAAAAATGTTGTTTTTAAATGTTTTATTTTATTAAAATTTTTAATATATTATTTTAAATTCTTTGTTGATTATCTTTTTATGTGATATTTTTTTATTTCTCATATAAAATTTGAATATAATATAAACGAATTTTGTAATTATTCTCATTTGTAATTATACTAGAAATATCAAGGTATTTTGCATGATAACGCAAAATACGATCATAAAATAATAATAATATAATATTTTTAAAAATAATTTATATAATAAAAATTTGATTTGATTCAAAAATAGTAATATTATATTGAGCAATATAATAGCCATATTAGTTGTATCAGACGAAGCATATTATATTCTACATGTTTTTAGAGTAATATTTTATGTAAGTTTAAAAGAACAGGTTGTAAAAGAATGGCAAACATGAACGGCCATAGGTGGAAGAGTCACATGTGTTTGGTCGTCGCGGGTTGTAATTTGTGAAAGAACAGCAAACATGAGCTGTTCAGGAAGAAGGAAACAAGTCATTGTACGATCATAGATTAATAATGTGCAATAACCTTAATCGATTATTGCACGATTTAGCCAAACTTGAGTGAATATTTTATTAAAATAGATAACATATACATTTGGCAAAATGTGTTAATGCACGATCATAGATTAATAATGAATTAAGAATGTTGTTATGCAAAAAATAATTATGAGAATACATTTTGAATACTAAAATAATTATTTTGCCCTTACAGTTATAGAAATGTGATAAAAAATATCGAGAACGAAGAAATATGTAGAAATGAGACAGTAAATTCGTAGAAATGTCATTAATTACTACCCATGATTTCTATACCGAGAATCTTCTTATCTACTCAAGAACTAACTATCGAGAATGAAGAAATCTGTTCTTTTCACGAGTCCCGAGAAAGGAGAATCTCCAAGAATACAAAAAAAGCTAAAAACACGCATTACCAGATCCGAAGAGAAGTAGAGCTTACGTTTTCTGTCGAGGGCTTAAATGAAGCGACGGATCTACGAACCCTAACAAAAAGGAAGAACAAAGTTTAAGAGTAAAAATCAGAACGGCAGTTTGGTCAAAGATTTTTTAAAATGCATTTTAGGTATTCAAAATGAGAGATTTTGATCATTTTGCGTTGAAAAATGAAACTCATAACGTCTATTAAAAATCAATTGTCATAATAAGAACTAAAACGTTGAAATGTTCTGTAAACGAATATAAAATGTATTTTAAAAATGATAATGTATTTTGACAATGAAATGAGAAGATATCCTTATTCAATCGCTCACTTTAGCTAAGCACGGTAGAATATATATAATATATTCTTGAAATTTATCAAAATTCATTATACTTTACGCAATATTCCGGATGATCGTTAGGTTTCATATGCCTAAAAATTTAGAATAAATGGGCTTATTCACTTTTAAAGGCCCATTTTTAGAAGGTCATAAGATTGCCAAAAGGCCTTAAAATTCACGGATGCCTTACGGAGGGAGAAGGGCAATCGGCGATGGATTCGGAATTGGACACATCATCCTCCGCCGCCGCCGTGCCGGTGGATGATGACCCGCTGTTGAGTCCATACGCTACACTCAATTCCCACTGTGTTGAGCTATCTTCTCTACAGGAGCTCGCTTGCCGTGGAGCGTGGCGAACAATTATCGATAAGGTAGCGCGTGCGCGTTCGCTTTCTGTCCTCTCTAAGCCGCACGAGCGTTTAATCTACCTGGTCTTCAATATTCTTGCCATGGTCAAGCTCTGCCGTTTCACTGAAGCGCAGGACGAGCTACAAACAATTGAAGACGATCTTGATTCGGAGAAGTACTTGTACGAATCGTTTCCAGATCATTACCCAAATCATCAACCCGGATCTATGGTGCCTTTCGCTCTGCGTTGGCTGCACGCTCATTTGCCTTTCACTCTAGGTAATCGTCAATTATCTATAGATCGTTTTTATAACCTTCTGCACTTGGTTCGCGATCGAAAGTTGAAATCTTTAAGTAGTGAAATATCATCTGGATTGTGGAAAAAGCGTGAGGCATTAGTTTTGAATACGATTATTAGTCATCATTTGAGTCAGAAGGAATATAAATTGTGCTTAACTTTGTTGAAAGATGAGATAAATGATACAGAGGATCCAATGCTCATATCCAAATTAGGGTACATACAAATGCATTACGGGGATGTTGAAGGAGGAAGGAGAAGTTTTAATCTTGCTGAAAAAATGGTATTAGATATGAAGAATGAAGATTTGGGGTGTCAAAATTTGATTGGTAGAAATAAGGCATTGATGTTTTTGGTAGAAAAGGATTATATATCTGCAGTTAGAGAGTATGATTGTTGTATTGAAAGGGATGAAACAGATTTTGTGGCAATAAACAATAAGGGTATTTGCTTAATGTACTCAAGGGATTTATCAGATTCAATTAAGATGTTGGAGAGTTCATTGGAGAGAATCCCGACATTTGCGTTAAACGAAACTGTGGTTGTAAATTTGTGTAGCATGTATGAATTGGCGTATGTGAATCATGCTGATGTTAAGAAAACACTTGGTAACTGGATTGCTAGAGTTGCTCCTGATGATTTTGATACTTCTTGTACTAGAATTTAACTTTGATGATTTGTGTTCTTGAATTTGATTTGTGGGGGGTTTTAAGCTTTCATCCATTTGTATATTTTGAAACTTGAAACATGGCTTTAATTTAAGCTATCTATCATGGAACATTGCTTTAAGCTCTCATGTTCACAGTAAATCGACCTTATGTTTGAAGGGGAGAGACCCTTAGAAAATCCATGTTTACAGGATGTTCGACGGTGTCGTTTTTCGGATTTGTATGTGTGTAAGCTATTAAATAATGTCCAACATTTGATTTGGAAACCAAAATAGATTGGTTTATAAGAGTGAGGTGGTAGTATAGTAATTGGTTTCTTGTATGGTCTTCTATTCTTACATGTTATAACTTTATACACTTTACATATAAATTGATCTTGACTGTAGAAATTTAATTTGTTGTTAAGAGTTACCTCATAGGGAGTTAGTCCAATTTAATGAAATATGATTTGTAACCCCATCCGTTCGACTTTACAATGCCTTAATTGGACTTGAGAAGTAAGATAGATGGATTGGTTTAAATGATGGAAGATATATCATACTAATTGATTTGTTTAAACAATATTTGTACGATATGATCTCTTTTTCTTAACTCAAATTGACTATCGTTTGATTTCGGAGTTGGAATGTTGTATTGCTAAGAGTGAAGCTAGCTATATCATAACTCATAAGGATTCTCATGCTGAATCGAATACATTATTTTGAATCTCAGCAAGCATAATCGAATTGAAACAAGAAATGATAGAGTAATCAACCTATTCCAACAATCTAACATATTACATATACATTCCTTATGTCAATTAATCCACCTAATTTTAAAAATATAACAATCTGAAATTTTCTTGTAATTAAACATGAAATACAATGGGTTTTTTACTCAACTTTTCAAAACTGAGGTGTTTTTATATATAATGATCATGAAAATTTTAAATAAGTTTAGCAAAATAGTGATATTATGATCATTATTTATGATAAATATTAATATATTTTTATATATAAAAATTAATAAATATAATAATATTATACTTATTAGAAGTCAAGATAAATTAGTTATTTCTTAATTTACAATGATATTATAATTGGTTTTAACAATAATAATAAATTGTGATATTTTAGTGATAAACGTACCATAATTTGTTTTTATTTTGTATATATTAAATAAACACTATTTGAATAGGATATCATTCATATAGATTTTGTTTCCTATGCAAGTGCCTTTTTCTTTCTCATTTATCGAATTTAATCATCTTAGTGGAGCGATTTTGTAATCTAAAATGAGATTATATAATAAAAAATATTTGATGCAGTTATGTAATTAATTTTGACTTTGACATTTTTTATTGTCATTATTTTGGGTTTGTTTGGTACTCAAATTAAAACTGCGGTGAGGTGCAATGCGATGTCCAGATCGTGATTTTCTTATGTTACACAAAACATAAACTTAATTGCGATAT
The DNA here is from genome assembly GCA_009725065.1 of Utricularia reniformis. Classification (NCBI taxonomy): domain Eukaryota; kingdom Viridiplantae; phylum Streptophyta; class Magnoliopsida; order Lamiales; family Lentibulariaceae; genus Utricularia; species Utricularia reniformis. Next base: position 145,943 of record RWGZ01001436.1, read on the forward strand.
TATAATCGTTAAGAAATCACGATATCATCACAGTTGTTAAAACTAGCTATGGTCTCATCATGATTTTGGAAAAGACTAATTTACCCTTAATTATATTAATTATAATATAATTATATTTATTATTTTATATATATAAGGGTATATTAGTATTTTTACGTAATTCACGATTATTATATTTCAGTATATCTCACCGCACCTCACCGCACTAACCGCACCATAATTTTAAAAGGCTATACCAAACAAACCCTTTATCTAGTTCACAAACTCAACACTCACCTATTCAAATCCTTTTTAGTTTTGTAATTTATTTATTAAAAATATTTTAATTAATGAAAGACCATTTGTCGGCCCCGCAAGTATTTATAACGTCACGGCGGGGACGGCTACCTAATTCACTTGAACAAATGCATATTCACATCTTTTAATATTCGTCGGTGCATCCCTCAACATATTCTTAGTCATTCGGGTCCACCCGTTCAAAATACTCCGATTCCATAGTCCATACCCGTATTAAAACTTGGATCCGATTCATACCAGAAACCCAAAATTTTATCAAAATTGAATATCACCAAGTTGTAGATTTTTAAATTTTTCTAGAAAGAAATTGACTTAGTAATATATTTTATACTATTTATTTTACAACTCAAATACTAAAAATATATTTCTATAATTATAATTGTTTATTTTTTATCAAATAGATAAAATATTTTCCAATCCACCAATTCGACCTTTAAATTCATGCATCGAATTCCATAGATTGACTTGAGTAATATAATTGAATAAAGTGTTATAAAATATATGAAATCCCATTTTTATATTATAATATACTATTCAAATTATAATCAATATCCTTTAAAAGTTATTAGATAATAAAAGGGATACACATTGTTTCAAAAAAATTATAAAGTTATAAATGATATCATTAATGAATGAATTATGACACAATAATTAAATATATTATTGTTTAATGTATTATAAATGATATAATTCATTATTCAAAGCATTATTAATATATTTTCCTGATTTAAAAGTATATTTATTATTTAATATATACATAAAAGGTATTATAAAAATGAAATAAGCACACATATATATTTTCAAGAAATGTAAATAATTCGTTAATATTCATTGTCCCACTGTGTTGTTCATTTGAATTAAAATTAAAACGAATACGAACATGTTCACGTTCAAATATAAGTATTTTAAAACTATTTCAACACAAACACGAATGAACTCAAATACAAAACGAATAGATCTAAACACAAATAAACATTATCACGAACACGAAAAAAAAATGAAAACAAACAAGAACAAACATTTATAAATATGAACAAAGTTCGAATATGGAAAAATAAGAAAAATGAACTCTATAAAATAGTCCTACCAAAATTTTATAAAAAGGGACATGAATTAATTACCGTCCAGGCCCAGAAAGCGTCTTATGTTGTATGAACCGACAGAAGAAATGAGTGTTGTGTGAATTTTGGATCCAAAAACCTGCTACTTTAACGTCAACCTGAACTTTCAAACTTCATCTTCCTTCTTCAGATTCATTCACCCAAATCCAATGGGGTCACAGCTTCAGGGCACAAGCTTCTGCCTATGGAGTTTATTCTTTCTTCTTCTATTCTTCAATTCTTTTTCCATATCTGCAAATTTACAACACCCACAAAGTAGTAGTAGAAGTTTGTTGCAAGATGAAGAGATCAAGAAACCCAAAAACCAGACAAAACCAATCATCACTAAGAAGCTTTTCACTTCCAAAAACCAGACCAAGTTATACGATTTGCACAAGAACAACAAAACCGCCATTCTTAAGCCTCAGCTCAATTCCACAGATCTACTCAAATCGATAGTATCAGCCAAGAACAAGACATCCAAACCAAATACCAACAAGGAGATAAAACTTCATTTGGAAACTAGTATCGCCAAATCGCAGCCAAAGAAAAAAAAGACCAATTCAAATTATGAACAAGACGATGATGATGATGATCTTGTTGCAGAGTTCAGAGATCTTCCTGCGAAATTTCAAGAAACAATTGTTCCAGATTTGAAGAAAATTTCAACAACATCCAAATCATACCTCTCGAAATACAACAAAGAATTCGCGAAAGGCTTCAAACCCTACGTAGGCAACAAGTACGCTTCAACGATCGCCTCCGCCGTCTCATTCGCCTTCATAGTCATCCCTCTCATTCTCGTATCACTCATTTTCAACCGAATCAAAGCTCATTTTTCTCTACAAAAGATATTGATCTTCATCCAGATTTACCTCGCCATATACTTTTCAATCCTCTGCTTATCCTCATTAATCACAGGACTCGAACCTCTGAAATTCTTCTACTCAAGTTCACAATCCACATACGTTTGCGTTCAACTTCTGCAAACACTCTCATACGTACTTTACCTTCTTCTCCTCCTGATGTACTTGATTCTCGTTTTCTCAACAGAAACCGGGATCGCAACGAGATTATTGAGCTTAGGCTATACTTTTGTTGGTTTCTCAGTTGGACTCCATTACTACATGACTGTATTTCACAGAGCGATTCTGCGACAGTTTCCGAAGACAAGCTGGAAGGTTCACGCTCTTTACGCCGCATCTTTCATTCTGATCTGTTTTCTCGGAAGATTTGACGGAGGGAAGAAAGCCTACCTTCAGAACGACGGCGGCGGCGATAAGGGTAAAAACAACTGATTTTTATTTTATTTACCTTTTAAAATTATTAAGTTTGGGGATTCATTTCAATCAATTGTAATTTTATTTATTGTAGCAAAAATGACCAGCCTGGCTATTTTGCTGATAGTGAATAATGATTGGATTGTGAATTATTAATAATCTCAAATCGAAATCTGTAAAATAGGTGGATCTGCTGTAATCTATTACTATTATATGTTGATTTTAAGGGTACTCTATTATAGAATTCTATATTCACAAAAATACGGTTTGCTTGATATAATTTTTAAAATTGATGTTTGATGAGATATAATTAATTGAAAAATTATGATATTATGATTTTTTAATGATAATCATATTATTATTATATTTTTATTTTGTGTACCTTGATAAAATAGATAGATATTGTGTAATATATTACTATATATGTTGATTTTAAGAGTATCCTATTACAATTTCTATATTCACAAAAACACACAATAATAGGGTTGTTTGGTTCCATTTTGATATCCTCTAATATTGATTTTTAAAGCACAAAAACAAAAACAAAATTAATATTCGTTTATTACTGAAAAATCACTAATTTTATCACTACTTCTAAATCAAATCAAGATATAATCTTGATAACTAATTTATCATTGTTTCTAATAATTATAATATAATTATATTTATTATTTATATACGTATATATAAATATATTAATATTTTCTCATAAATCATACTCATCATAATAAAAATGATTAAATCACAGAAAACCCCACCCCACTTCAAATTTAAAAATGAAAATGTGAACCCAATCTTTAGAGGAAAGGCAATAGAGAAGTTGACCGACAACCTGGTCATTGTAAAGACAAATAAGATGAAATAAAAGAAGAAACCTGAGTCTTGACATTGTAGAGAGCGACCGACAAACATTCAACAGCCTTTGCAGAACTAGATGCTATGGTTGGTGTCTTCCAGATACAATTGATATAGCAGCATCATTCTCTCATTTCAATGAAAAAATGATGATCAAACAAGTAAAAGCTTCATTCACATGTTAACAACAGACCCTTTACTGAGTTTTCTCAAACGAAGAGTCAGATATATTAAAATGATTGTTCCCATGATTGACCTGTATGGAAATTACAAGGTTTTAAGAGGTTCATGTAAATTGAACTCAGTGAGGTGAGGTTTCAACTTACAAAACTGATGATACGAGAACTAATTTTGTTGAATTGAAGGAAGAAGATCGCTTGTACTTGGTTGATCTAAGACACACTCTGTCTCCTACAAATTTATCTTCTTTGTAACTTCTAATCATCAGAAAAAAATAAAGGTCAATTAGTACCTCTTGAAGTGAACTTTCTTCCTATTTGAAAGTAAACTTCTCTCAGCAGTGCTCGCTGTGAAAGTGAAGCAATTAGTATCGATAAGCAGTAAGAATAAAGGTCAATGCGCAAGAATGTAACCACTTTCGAATTATCACTTTTCAAATTTGGAATTTCTGCTTTTCCATTCCCCTTCTCCATATCTGTGAATTGTGATGGATGGAACACAGTTTTCCACAGAAGCAATGAGATTTAAGTTTTATAAGTCAGGAAAATAGGTTCAAAATCGAAGCACATCTCACTCTTCACAGTGATAGCAACTTCCTTAAGACCATTCTGCATCTCAGTTGTTCCTTCGGGTAAAACCATCACTGTATGGAACCTGTGGCACTGATAAATTGGAACTCAATAAAAGCATAAACCAGAGAACAGAAGCCTTTTATATGCCACAAATAAACAATCATAGTACGGTCAGTTTATATCCAAACGATCTTAAAGCTAAATGATTGATCGATAATACGACTGAATGTTTCAACTAACTCAACTAAAATTCGCCATAAAAACACTGCGCGTTGATCAAAATTCTCAGAGGAAAGCAAGCAGCACACAACAGTAAACACTCAACAATAATGCGATCTCACAACTGTATTTCAAAATAAATCGGAATCAGAACAAGAGAAAACATACAAGAAATCGCACTCACACTCACCTCCTCGCTAGAATCGACCGCCATTTCCGAAACAAGAAAGCAAGTGAAACTCCGATCTCCCCTAAGTCGCACAAAACGACGCCGCTTCCTCTACATGCGTGCAAGTGTGCGTTGTGGATGGAGACAGACACTGAATGACTGGCGGCAACGTCTAACGCTAATGATCACCACATCGAGTGTGACGATAGACGTTGTGTTCGCGTACATCCTCCTTATATATACAAAACAAAATTCCAGAATAAAATTTTATTTTATTAATAAATACAGGCTGGTATTTGACAATTAATACATTGACTATCTACCCCATAAAAAATACATTTATTTACCGTTTCCAACCACAATAAATCCGATAATATTTTATCTTTATTTAATATTAAAAACTTATGCTCGATATCAAGCTGTCTTGTCTTCTTGTGGGGTAGAAGAGCCACGTGATGTACTGAGGACCGGACCGGACCGGACCTGTCACTCACGAGATAATTGGTTTACATGTGATTGTACAAATTAATACATTTATATAATAATTTTCAGATATAATTAATATTACAAATATCATATATTTTCAAATTATTTTACTTATAACATATATCAGAAGTTATATTTACATTATAACACTGATTCATTATTCAAAATGCTCCGTTAGTATTTTATATTATTATTTACATATATAATAATAATACAAATATACAAAAAAAAACTATTGATAAATATATAATATGTGAAAATCTTATTAAACAATTCATACATTTTCTTTTATTTTATAAAAATATATTAAATATGTATAAATTTATTTTCTAATATTAAATATACGCCTATATTTACATTATATATAGGATAAAGACCGAGTAACAAAAATTTCAGGTATATCATATAGTTAATTCGAAAATCTAACAATGTATCGAATATATGATAATACCGAATGAGTGATTTTATATCAAATTCTGATACTAAAACTTCACATATAACAAACAATTATATCGAAAATCTAACAATGCATCGTATATGTAATACTAACGGCTAAGTGAATTTATATTGAACAATCATTATCCCTGAACATCTAATAATATTGATAATATTGCATATCTTAATTAGTAATATTTTTTTTAAATATATGTATTTTATATATTTAAAATTGAAATAAGAATTTATAGTATTATTAAATATTTATGTATACAGTACTTTACTGTTATAAATCAAATGAATTATTATGATATTGTCAAAATTTAAAAATTTTTTAAAATCATGATAAAATTATAATGAATACTATCCCACGATGGTAGGACAAATTTTTTCCCCTCCACTCAGCTCCCTTCGGGTATTCCCACAATTTTCCGGCTTTTCCAAGAGCAAGAATAAGCTCAAGCTGCTTACGCTGTTGATCCTCCATTGCATTACTAAATCAACCTAAAAATTGGAACTTAATCCGGGATTTTCTCGTTGTAGCTCCAATCTCAACGAAATCGTGGATTTTTCCCGGACATTGGTTAAAGAATGACTTAGTATTGTGAAGACGACAATGAACCTGTATTGCAAGGAGAGCCTTCTGAATCTCGACTAGTTCTGTTTCCAAAGACTGCATATGGGTAACCAACCCTAGTGTCTTCTGAGAATACATCTGGGCTGATTCCGCCGTCTAAAGAAAGAATGACATCTCATCTGAGTGTTCAGATAAGAGGTTTTGCTTTAAATTAGCAATTTACCTCGGTGATGGGATGTTTGAAGGTTTTCCGGTTGACCCGAATCCGAATTCCCAGCTTCGCAATCTGGTTCGACAATACCCGAATTACAACGGCGGAGCTGCGGAGTTCCTCCGCTGATTTCTCCACTCTAACAAGGCAAGCAAGTCAGCCCCTGAAGACGACTTTCCGGTAATCCTCCGCCACTGTGTCATCCTTATTGAATTCCCAACCACAACGCAGATAACGAGAAGCATGCATTGACCTAACAAAATCTTACTTCCCAAAATTCCCCCACGGTTCACAGCGTAAACAGAAATCGCCGCCGAAGAAGCGAGGGTTACAAACTCCAGAAATGAGAGAACGTTATCAAAATTGAACGCATTTGAAAGGCTCCTACAATCGGCAGATTCATTCAGAGATGCTTTGGTTTCAAGGATGGAGGATTTCCACTTCAATATTCCCCACGAACCAAAATTGGTTCCTCTTATTGAAACTGCAAATAAGCGATCTGGAAGAGGTTTCAGAAACAATGGGGAATTTGAGTTCCTCACGATTAGCTCAAGGCTTGACGGCATTTCCCAAGTTGGGTAACAGTACCTGCCATTTGCACCAACGTGGAACAAAAGGCTTCCAAGTTCCAATTTTCCGATGTGGGATGGATATCTACATCCAGCTATAGAAATGAAAGTTCTTTCTCTACAACTATAACCCTTTTGCTTTCACTGGATCTTCAAGCAAAATGATGTCGTCTTCAGGATCATTCAAGAACTTTAAATCTTCAAAACTGAAACTAAATGCTTTGTGAACATTTTCGCTATCAAAATCGGCTGAAAACATAAGAAGCTCTCTCTGATTCTTATCATTGCAATCTGATGATAACAAGATCCTTAACTGTTGACCCTTTTCATTATCTGCAGCTTCACTAAGTCTGAACCTCTCATTTTCTTTATTCAGCAAGAGCAATTCCTTCTCTTTATCTGCAAGACAATCCTTAAGAAATGAGTTCTCATCTCTAGCAATTTGGGATGCTGCTTTTGCCGCATTCGCTTCGTTGATCGCCTGTTTTAGTATATCCCTCAACTTAAACGTTTCTTCCCTCACAGCCCTCGTCGCACTTTCTGCTGCTTTAAGGGATTCGTCGAGTTTACAGCTCTCATGCTGTGCCATTGCCTTTTCCTCCTCTGCTATTTTAATGCAACTCACAAATCCAATCTCTTTTTCATTCCAAGCCAAGACTGCTTCATCAGCTTCTAGTCTTAACCGGTCTACTATATTTCTGTTCAACTCAGCCTTCTGTTTAGCTTCATCAAGCAACTTCTTATACTTTTCCTTCATCCCCTCAGCTTCGCTTCGAACACGCTGTAGCTCATCTTGCGTAATTACAAGTTTCAACTTTACATGATTAGATTCAGTAGTTACCTCCTTAAGGGCCAAAGCTAAATCATCCATGGCTTTTGTGCTATTTTCTTCAGCTTGAATAGCTTGTTTCCATTCATTCTTGACAAGTTCCATTTCTTCCAACATCCTATTCGCCTTCATTGTAACTTTCTTCTCTTTCTCTTCAGCTTTTGCTAAATTCTTCTTCAGTTTCTCAACCTCGTTTCGTAGATTCGTAATCTCTTCTTCACTTGAACTCCCATTAGTATCAATTTCTTCATCTTTCTGCTTCAGAGATAAATCCCTCAGTTTCTTCTCCAATTTATCCAAACACTCATTCTTCTCAACAATCCCAAGTTCCAACACTTTGATCCTTTGGTATTTTGTATTATGCTCATTCTCCCATTCAATCATCGACATTTTCAAGCTCCGAATCTCTTCCTTCGCTACCTTTACCTCCACATTGGATGCATCTTTTGCCTCCTCAAGCAGATCAAGAACTCGGAACCTTTCCATCTCACTCACATCCAATTTCTCCTTAGTCGCCTCCAACTCCTCCTCCATCTCCTTTAACTGTATCAACATGGCTCTAACCCTAGACTGTATAAGACAAGTTAACTGTATTATAAAATGCTAAGTCAACCAAAATATAAGACAAGCAGCACATCTCAATTCTCTAACAGTTAACAATTTAAGAAAAGCCCCAAAAGTCAACAAGACATGATGTTTGATACCTTAGATAGAGGAGCTGTAAGATCAGATGAATTCCTGGAAACGGATTTAAAGGCATTTTCATCAACTTGTGATCCGATGGAATCACCTTTACAAAGCTTTGATGCAGAAATAGTTCTGGAAATCAAATTGGATTGACGAACTTTCTGTTCTCCTGATCTAAAAACACCAAAAACAACCTCAAAGTCAGTCCAAAAGTAAGAAAAGAAATTAGCTGGTCATGTTATGTTATACCTTGATTTTGAACGTATCATGATGATGTGGTCAGGTTGGAGAAGATATTGGGATTCCAGCAGAAACTGTAAGAAACAAACATTAGACAAAAGAGAAGATTTGATTATGTAAACATGGAAGAAATCGGGGGCGGGTGATTGCTTACTTAAAAGGGCAGGGCAGGGCAAGCGTGGTATATTTCATCAGCGTCACACTGAAGTTCCAAGAAAAACAAGTCTATTAACGAATACAATACATAGTTTCGTTGACTATGAATTTATCAACAAGCATTTCAAAATTAAATATAATGTAGAAATCCCAGTCGCTTATTGACTAGAAATCTCATTTATTGACAAATTACAAAATTCCATAGCAAAATATTCAACGGTTGAAAAAGATATAACAGAGTTTTAATACAACAATATGTTGGACCAATAAGTTATCTATCTGGTAAGATTCATAAACTTATAGGCCCAAATAACTCAGCCTCACCAATGAAGAAATAAAACATGAGATGGACTGCGGCATTTTGGCCCATACTGGAATCAGGATCAAAATGCAGGATAAAGAAGCAGACGACGGTTAATCGTTGTGGTTGTTCTTGGCAAAATACAGTTACAATAGAAACGAAAATCAGGAGGATCAAGTGGTGGAAAAACAGAGATGTACGTGGTGCTGAATTGAGCAACGGCGGATATCAACCTGAGACGGCAAGGAGGCGTTGTGGCAAGAAGATCAGACTCTGCGCAATTCTCTTGCTGATCAAGAACAGAGGCATGTGTCCTCTTCGATTAATCTCCAGAACGTGTTGTTTCCTGTAATTGTAAAACACTGAAAGTATTAGTGGATTGGATTATATATTGATCCCGAGGTTTTTCTCCGAGTTTACTCCGATTTCCTCGTAAAAGCTTGGTGTCGTAATTACAAATATTTACGATCTGAAAAAGCTGGAACTTATCTGCGAAATTGCTGGGCAGATTCTGGAAAATTAGTGGTTCTTGATAGAGTTTATTTTTCAACAAGTGGTGGCCCATGCAGGTCTAAGAACCTGCGGATGTTAAGCCAAGAACGGAGGAATTAGTTCAAGAAGACGACTCAAAGGAAATTACTCTTAAGACAGACAGTGATATTGTCACAATCCAAGAATTGCAGAAACTGATGGCTGGGAAGCCCTATTCAATGATCAAACTGACTTCGNATTGAAATAAAAATTTATAGTATTATTAAATATTTATGTATACAGTAATTTACTGTTATAAATCAAATGAATTATTCTCATACTGTCAAAATTAAAAAACTTTTTAAAATCATGATAAAATTATAATGAATACTATCCGACAATGCTAGGACTAATTTTTTCCCCTCCACTCAGCTCCCTTCGGGTATTCCCACATTTTTCCGGCTTTTCCAAGAGCAAGAATAAGCTCAAGCTGCTTACGCTGTTGATCCTCCATTGCATTACTAAATCAACCTAAAAAATGGAACTTAATCCGGGATTTTCTCGTTGTAGTTCCAATTGATAGGAATGAAGCTTAGACAACAAATCAGATAAGTTTTATGTTATCAGATTCCATTATAATTCATTCCCTGCATGATTTATGTTGTAATATAAGTTTGAAGAACTCAAGAACTTTACGTGGAAAACCAGGTGATTCCTGGAAAAAACCACGAGACCACTCTCCGAGTCTAATTCACTATGCAATACTTTCAATGTATCAGATACAAATGATGAACAAGAACACGACTTTTACCAACACAGTCACTGCTGCCTTTAATCCGGTAATTTTCGCCTTTTTATTCGATCGTCCTCTTTTTGTATCAACTTGTGTATCTCGTATCTTTTCTTCACAGGTTTTTATACTGTTTTTTTCCTCTATAGGCACCTTCACTCCCCACTTCAATCGTGTGATCATGTGATCATGAGTAACGGCCTATTTTTACCATTTCTTGCAACTCCCAATTCGAAATTGGGTTGAACAGAAACTTGGGCCGCTGTATATCTCTTCCCTTGGCCCAGGAACTTTACAATTCTGTAGTGGGCTGGTATAAATTCCGAACTTCTTGTCTGAGTCCAACAAAATGCCCCCTCCAGTGCACTACAGAATCGTTGCTAACCGCTTAGGTTAGGGTTTCTCCTTCAGCCCCGCAAGCTTCGCGCAGAGCTGAAATTTGTTCGTAGGAACGATTTTCGTGAGGAAATCGGCCGGGTTTTCTTCGGTAGGTATCTTCTTTACCTTCATTTCTCATGTATTTATTTCCTCTCGTATCCAATGCATTCTTATATCTATGTGTTTTGACCGAGCATGATATGTTGCGTTTTTACTCAAAGTTATGGCACTCTGTGAGTCGCAATAGATTTCTTCAACGTTTATTCTGAGGTTGAGCTCTTTGGACAGTCTCTTTAACCAGATAAGTTCTTTTCCAGCTTCGGTTAAAGCTATGTATCCTGCTTCTGTTGTTGATAGTGCAATGCTTTTTGTAACTTCGACATCCATGATATGCCCCCTAAATTTAGTATAAATATGTAGTCAGAAGTAGATCTTCTAATGTCATAATCTCCAGCCATGTCTGAGTCGACATACATTTTCAGTTTCAATTCATGCTCTCCTCCATAGCATAATTTCATATCTTTTGTCCTGCTGACGTATCTCAATATTTTTCTTACCTGGATTCGTGAGGAAGCGACTTGTCCATGAAACTGAGTGCGCAAGATCAGGTCTTCTGCACACTACAAGGTACATAAGACTTCCTACTGCTGAGGAATAAGGTATGCCTTTCATTTAATCAATTTCCTTTTTTGAATTTGGCTCTTGTTCCTTGCTGAGTAGAGTAGTAATAGACATAAGAGTAATCAATGATTTTGATTCTTCTAGGTTGAACCTTTTGATGATTTGATCAGCATACTTTCTTTGAGATAGATCAATTAACTTCTCACCTCTGTTTCTGAAAATATCGATTCCTAGAATTCTCTTCACTGGTCCTAAGTCTTTCATATCAAATTCAGTAGCTATTGCTTTCTTCAACTCATTGATTTCCTCTTTGCTTTGACTGGATATTATCATATCATCTACATATAGTAATAATATGATTGATTTTTCAGTATCTTCTTTCCTATAATACACACAAGAGTCACTTTCAGCTTTCTTGAAACCTGTTTTCAGCATTGATGAGAACTCTAGGACTGGACACCCTGCAATGGATGAGGCCCAGTAACGATTGGGCCGATCCATATGGTGGAAGCGAACTTGTGCAACCCATTAGTATACTTAAGATATAATGACCCGATGTTCTGCGAAAGGACCGAAGATATCCTCGGCGAAATAAAATGTTTTCTGACAACTGGCTCCGTGGTTCGGTCCAAACGGTTACAAACCCACGCTTTCCACGCTTCGGGCCTTCACATGTTTACCACGCCTCGGGCCCGATCACGCAGGCCACACCTCGGTCCCGGCCTCGCTTTACATCGCGCGATAACAACCTCTAACAAACCTGTTAGAGGCGGTTACAGAGCGTGAATTACACACACAATTAACTCTATAAATGCAGAGCACAACGACGGAAATAGGAGGACCCTTTGGACGCGTAAGAATAGGCCGTTACCCTGCTGAAGTTCTTACTGCTTTCTTATTCCTTGTCATTTTCTTTAAATCTCTGGTGTATTCTGTAATGGATTGCTTGATTAGTAAACAGGCTAAGAGATTAATTCGCTCTTAGTCAAGTGGTTTTCTCCCCAATTCGTGGGGTTTCCACTATAAATCGTTGTGCCTCATTATTATTTCCAGTTTCTTAATTGTTTTCCCATAAAAAACAAATAAAAACCGAGTTCGTTTACTGACGAACCGGATGACTGTTGGTACCCCCTAAAAAGAGACCATAACAGTTTGGCGCCGTCCGTGGGGACGATTCTCTAATCCCATTTGAGTTTTCTACCAGAGATAGGATAATCAAAGGCATGGCGACTGAAACTTCGACAAATGACAGTGACGTGCTTCCCGACAGTCTCCCAGCACCAACATTCACTTTACAGGATCTGGAAGCTGTCGTCAGGAAGGTGGTACTGGAAATTACGTCATAGAGAAGTGGAACAGAACCACCGACTGTTTCAAGCCCTGTTCCCAAAAGCAGATGATACGAGAGTGATCCTGACGAGCGCAGCACTGATGATGAAGAGATCATCAGGCGCTGTGTAACAACGAGAAGGCCAAGATATCAATCTACTCCTCCCCCCCGGCCAGGGCTCTAACTCCCGCTCCTAGAAATGATCAGGAGCAGATGCAGCGACGAATTGACGAGCTCACTAGGGAGTTGGAGAGCATGCGTGCACTGAAGGATTACGAACCTAATCTGGGACGCAATCCTGTTTTATTCAATAGGGCCTTTGAGGTCCCAATCAGGCGAAATAAGGACGATGACATGTGGCATAATCTGCATGCGGTCCAGACATCGTCCTAACAATCTGAAGGCGTGTCAGCCGCCTTGGGAGATTTGATGCTCCCCTTTTCTGAAGAGATCTAAGCAGCAGTCCCAGATCGGCATTATCACAACCCCGAGGGGTTGCCGACATTTCGCGGTGACGGTGATCCGATCGATCATGTTGCCAATTTTGAGTTACGCATGGGAACGGATCGGGCCTCAGATTCGCTAGGATTACAAGGCGACACCCGAACGTGGTTCAAAAATCTGCCGGCCCGATCCATACAGTCTTATGGCAGATTTATTTTGGCTTTCTCAGAGCAGTTTGCTCCAAATGTAGGACCGCCCCGAAGCAGGCAGAAACTATATCAGTTGAAATATATCCCGGCAAAAATGAGTTTTCAGTCCTTCATGGAGAAATTCAATAGGATCGCCGGGGCATCAAACTTGAGCTCCGGGAAAAGATTGATATTCTACAGCAGGTGTTGGGACCGTGCGGCCTTTCGGCCAGTTTGGTAAAGAGCCCACAATCCACCTTGGATAAACTTATTCAGAAAATCAACAAGTACATTAAGGTGGATGATGCGCTGGGGCTAGGCTATCGAAAACCTAGCGGGAATTCTGAGCCCGCAGGTGATTATAGGGTTTCCTACCCTAAGAAGCAGTCGCGAGAAGTAGCGGCTGTAGGCGAGAAAGATGTCCCCCCGAAGCATGAGGACAATCGGGTGTATTTCCAATTACATCGTAATCGCGATCACCCGACCCAGAAGTGCCCGCTGTATAAAGAGACAGTATCGGCAATGAATAAAGAAAAGCCCGACCGGAATGGTCAGAAGGGCAAGCGAGCGGAAACCCTCCGAAAGGGCCATCAGGGTGACGACCGTCACAGGCCGTGGGGAAGGGATAATTAGGGTCAACCCCGAAATTATAATGATCGGATGGAGGACCGACGGTCTCCTCCGCCAGAACAAGACAGAGGCCAACACGGTCGAGAGAACCGTGGTCTGGGCCGAAGAAGAAGATGGCGGGGCCGTGGCGGCAGAGCCCCGCAGAACGAGGGTGGAAGACAGGAGCAGTCCGCTCCTCCACGTGCGGAAACAGATGCCCAACCTCCTCAAAATGATGCGGCACCCAGAGAAGTAGCTGGAGATATTTATGTTATCTCCGGTGGTCTGAGAATAAATGAATCGGTCCGGGACCAAAAGAGAACCGCGCGCGGAGACTCCGCTGAGAGCTCCGAATCTGTGGCGCTGGTTAACTATGATCCCGCTGAACGGTCCCCTCCTTTCGGGGAAGATATCACCTTCACTATGCCGATCGGGAAGGGATCATCGATCCATGCGATGATTGCGATGATCCTCTTACTATTACTGGAATCATCGGGAATCGCCGTGTCAACAGGATCCTAGTGGACATCGGGGCTTCATGTAGTTTAATGAAGCGCGAAGTCGCTGAAATGTTTGGAGCTGCTGCTCATGACCTCCCGATAGCTAATATAACTCTCTGGTCATTCGACCAGAGAAGCGTCATTCCATGCGGGAAGATTTTATTCCCAGTCACCCTTGGAGAACCATCCAAGGACCGATCGGAGGATTTGAAATTCATTGTCGTTGAAGTCAACTTGGCTTACAACGCCATTATCGGACGGGCCGGCCTCAGTAAGTTCGAGGCGGTCCCATCTACTTATCAGATGATGATCAAATTCCCCTCCATTCATGGAGTTATTTCTGTCAAGGGGGATCAGAAAGTAGCTAGACAATGCTACATGAGCTCGTGCCGAACATTGGCACCTATCAAAAGAGGCAAGCAATGGAACCAGTAGGGTTCAAGTTGATTAATCTAGTTGAGGATGACTCAACCAAAACAACTTGCATCGAGGCACATTTAGCCCCTGCTTTTGAAAAAGAACTGATCCACTTGCTGAGAAGCCATGTGAATATATTCGTATGGACCCCTGACGATGTTCCGGGGATTGACCGATCCGATAGTGAACATCGGATCAACACCGAGCCTGGAATGAAACATGTTAGGCAGAAGAGGAAACGCTATTCTCTTGAAAAAATTGAGATCATCCGGGCTGAGGTGAACAAATTGCTGCGGTCGGGATTCATCAGAGAGATCCACTATACTGAATGGGTTGCAAACCCAGTAGTGGTCTCCAAACCGGATGGGAAATGACGGATGTGCATCGATTTCACCGATGTTAACAAAAGCTGTGAGTCGGACCCCTTCCTCCTGCCGCATATCGACCGACTGGTAGATGATGTGTCTGGAAACACCATAATGAGCACCATGGATGCTTATTCTGGGTACCATCAGATCTTCCTAGCTGAAGAAGATCAGAAGAAGTCATCATTCATGACCGAAGATGGCGTTTATTGTTATGTGGTTATGCCATTCGGTCTCAAAAATGCTAGAGCAACATATCAAAGGTCGGTCAACAAAATCTTTAGAGAATTGATCGGCAATATGATGGAGGTTTATGTTTATGATATGATTGTTAAATCTATGAATGATGAAGATCATCTTTCTTATTTGTCTCTTTGTTTCGAAGTATGCCGCAAATATAAGCTCAAACTAAATCCAAACAAATGCTGCTTCGGGATCCGAAGTGGAAAATTTTTAGGATATTACGTTTCAGAAAAAGGCATAGAGGTTAACCCTGAGAAGGTACATGCTATCATTGATTTGCAACCTCCAAGAAACAAAGAGAATTTCAGAGGCTTACTGGCCGACTCGCGGCGCTAAGCAGGTTTATTTCAAAATCCACAGACCGGGCTCTATCTTTTTTCAGAGTGCTAAGAAAGCAAGCCATCTAGATTGGACCGAAGAATGCGATCGGGCCTTTTCCGAGCTGAAGACTTATTTAAGCATTCCCCCGGTGATTGTGAGTCCAACTTGTGATGAACCTTTGGGGTTGTATCTTGCTGTATCAAAAGTTGTCGTTAGCGCATCTCTGGTAACCATCCGAGACGATATTCATAGACCCATTTATTATGTAAGCCACTCTCTGGTATCTGCTGAAACCAGATATTTCACCCTGGAAAAATTCATGATGGCTTTGAAAAAAGCTGTATCCAAGCTAAAACATTATTTTGAATGCCGAACAGTTTATGTCTATACGGATCAACCTCTGAAGGTGGTCCTTAAACAAAAGGATTTGAATGAGAGATTAGCAAAATGAGCTATCAAACTCAACGTTATGTATCTGGAATTCTTGCCCTGAAGGGCGATCAAGACTCAGGTTCTAGCTGACTTTGTGGATGAAATGACCCGATCGGCCATATATCTTAACCAAGAGGATGATCGATGGACGATCCACGTAGATAGGTCGACCTTCGGAGGAAGAGGAGCAGGCATTACCCTAACAACGGTACAAGGTGACCTTATTCATTCCGCAGTAAAATTTTCCTTTGCTTGAACAAATAATGTGGTAGAATACGAGGCTGTATTATTGGGAATGACTTTGGCTCGAAAAATGGGAGTTAGCAGAGTGTGAATGTTCTCAGACTCAAAGTTAGTAGTGGAACAGTTCGAAGGGAGATTTGAAACTCATGATCCGATGATGAGATTATATTGTGCCAAAGTCTTGGAATTATCCAAAAAGTTCAGTAAGTTTTCTCTTGACCACGTGCCATGAGAGCATAATATGATTGCTGATGCACTCGCCAAATTGGCCGCGGGCATACCTGACTTAGAGCCGAGCACTATTTCGGTCCATATCCATGACCAACTTTCGGTCGAGATATCAGTGACCGAACAATCTATTGAAGAGATCGGAGCTCTATGCCATGAACTCCAGGGCTTGAATATTAATGCTACTGAATCTCATTGGGAACCCAATTGGATGGATCCCTTTATTACATACCTTTCAAACGGCTATCTCCCTGAAGACAAGTCTGAAGCCAGAAAAATAGAAGTTCGGGCTAAGAGATTTATCCTGATTGACGGACGCTTGTTTAAAAAGAGTTTCAATGGCCCGCTTCTGCGCTGTTTGTCCCCTATTGAGGCTGAAGCCGTCATGATTTATGTTGATGAAGAGATATGCGGCATTCATTCAGGGGCTCGATCTTTATACCACCACATCATTAGAGTTGGATAATTTTTGCCAACGTTGCTTGCAGATGCCAAGAGATACACTAAACGTGGCCCGCAATTGCCTGGGGCTCCCTTATTGGTTACCCCATTGCCCGTTTGACATATGGGGGATTGATATTCTCGGACCTTTTCCTCGGTCAATAGGGCAAAGAAAATTTTGTATTATAGCGGTAGAGTATTACTCGAAGTGGATTGAAGCAGAAGCAGTAGCCATCATCTCAGAGAAGGTTGTCAAACACTTCTTATGGAGAAATATCGTGAGTCGCTTCGTGGTTCCTCGAGCACTCATATCAGATAATGGGACTCAGTTCCGTGGAAAGAGTATACGGGATTTATGCACCAAGTTGGGCATCATCCAACATTTCTCGTCAGTAGCCCATCCCCAAACTAATGGACTTACAGAGGTATCTAACAAGGTTATCCTGAAATTATTGAAAACCAAACTAGAAGATTTTGGAGGGAAATGGTCTGAACACATTTATGAGATCTTATGGGCATACCGAACTACACCTCGCTCAACAACCCAGGAATCACCTTTCTCATTGGTGTATGGGACCTAAGCTGTTAGCCCGGTGGAGGTTGCCATCCGATCACCTCGGATATCTCAATATGATGAGCATATGAAAGGTGAAAGAAGATTATTGGACCTCGAGATGATCGAAGAAAAGAGAGATGCGATTTACGCGCCGATGTGTGCTTATCAGCGAACTATGGAAAGGGCCCATAACAAACGAGTCCTCCCAAGGAAATTCTTTGAAGGCGATCTCGTCCTCATAAGCATAAAAGTGCAGAGGAACGTCGGAAAGCTTGACAAAAATTGGGAGGGACCGTATCGAATATCAAAGAAATTGGAATCATGTGCGTATAAACTTGAAACATTGGATGGTATAGAGGTCCCCCGAACTTGGAATGTCATGAATTTAAGGCGATACTTCTTGTGAATTTTCGATTAACTTGTTTGACTTAATAAACGTAAATTCCTTTAAACGTAAGCCGAAAACAAGTAAGTACAAAACAAATTATTTCTAATTGAGTGATAGACCGATCTTGAAGTTGGGTGATTTAGGACGAATCTGGATTGGTGACCGAATCTTCCTGTCTGCAAGGTTCCAAGTTGTAGTGATCGTTCTGACGAGTCAGATGCTCCTGTACTTGCCTAGTCTCATGGATGAGTTGCGATTCTCCCAGAACTCATTACGAACTAAAACACTCCTTTCAACGACATTCATTCATGGGAAATGGCCCTTGTACTTACAAAATATGCCACGAAAAGAGGAATTGGGGAGTCAACATATCGAAACACAAGTTCGGTCCTATTATGGGACATGTGATGAGCAAAAGCTTAGCCAATATAACCTACGGGATTTCAGTAGAACCAAGGTTCGGCCGAAGCTTATAGGGACTCATATTGAACCTGGACCGAGTCTTTCTAATCAAGATGTGATTCCAATGACGGAATAAGAGTGATCCACATACAATGTAAAACGACCGATCCAATCAGAATTGACATGAGTGAGTCAAACATAATATCTGGAACCGATGGGTTAACACCCTATAAACATCCCCGATCTTA
Source organism: Utricularia reniformis (assembly GCA_009725065.1). Classification (NCBI taxonomy): domain Eukaryota; kingdom Viridiplantae; phylum Streptophyta; class Magnoliopsida; order Lamiales; family Lentibulariaceae; genus Utricularia; species Utricularia reniformis. Next base: position 164,721 of record RWGZ01001436.1, read on the forward strand.
CACTTGGTGGTTAACACACTCTCGTTAGTATGAAACATGTTAATTCACATAAAAGTCAGTTATAATATTTTGTTCTGACAATTAAGAAGACAAGAATTAAGAGGAAAAAGTCGTATATTGAAAACAAGGAGCAAAGCAGGTACAAAATACAACTGAGATTTAACTACCCTGCCCATCTTCCTTGTCTTCGATTCCCTGCTCCTGCGGTTCGGTCCAGGCCGCGAGCTGCTTCAATTCTTCCTCTTGATCGGCCACCTTTTGGTTGACCGCTTTCTCCATCTCCTCAAAGAGATAGAAGAAAGGATCATCTTCCAGAACAGACTCTTCCAAAGTTGGAATAACCTGGAAGTTGCCATCTTTCTCAAGTAGCTCTATCGCCTTCCATCGCTCGTCCAAAGGGGAAAGCCCGAACTGCTTTATAACCTGCTCTCGCATGTTATCCAAGTATTTAGCAGTATACATCCCATGTATGTTTTCTGCCAAATCGAATAACAAAGGGGACCGAGCAAAGCCTAGGACTGCATCCCGGACCGAACCTTCAGCCGAAGTGCGGGTCCTTGTCAATTCCTCTTCCAAGTTTGCCTTTTCTTCTTGGGCTTGAAGGAGAAGCTCGTTCAGCTTATTTCTCTTCTCCTGGGCCTGACCCTGAACTTGGTTCACTTCTTCTTCCTTGGCCCACAGCTTGGCCTCCAGGTCAGAAATTCACCCTTGAGCTGTCTTCTCTATCTTCTCTAGCTCATAGACTTTATCTGCTAAGAGCGAGACTTCGGTCCCAGCTCTTAGCAGTTCATTGTCCAATCGGTCCCGGTCCTCCCGTACTGTGACCAACTCACCATGTTTGTTCTCAACTTACTTTTTCGCAAGGTCAAGTTGATCTTGGACTTCTTGGGACACAACACTGCCACCCTGTGTAACGACCGTAAATCCGGCCTTAACAAGGTCTATGCGCAAGCGAAATGAAAATAAGCATTTAAATTAAAACATCACTTAAAGCCGGGGAATATCATCGTTTCAAAATACAACTAGCTAATTACAAAGCAACGAAATAGAAAGGGTGACTCGTACAGTGGACGATCGACGACCTTACTCCAATGCCACCTAAGCCTCCGGTCCTCCCCCTACAAAGTCTGTAAAACGGTCATAGTCTATTAAAGAAAGCTTCAGTATAATAAATTAATTAGCAGATTTTATCTTTCTCACTTTCCTTCTTNTCTCGCATGTTATCCAGGTATTTAGCAGTGTACATCCCATGTATGTTATCCGCCAAAGCGAATAACAAAGGGGACCGAGCGAAGCCTAGGACTGCTTCCCGGACCGAACCTTCAGCCGAAGTGCGGGTCCTTGTCAATTCCTCTTCCAAGGTCGCCTTTTCTTCTTGGGCCTGAAGGAGAAGTTCGTTTAGCTTATTTCTCTTCTCCTGGGCCCGACCCTGAACTTGGTTGACCTCTTCTTCCTTGGCCCGCAGCTTGGCCTCCAGGTTAGAAATTCGCCCCTGAGCTGTCTTCCCTATCTTCTCCAGCTCAGAGACTTTATCTGCTAAGAGCGAGACTTCGGTCTCAGCTCTTAACAGTTCATTGTCCAGTGAGTCCCGATCCTCCCGTACCTTGACCAACTCACCATGTTTGATCTCAACTTGCCTTTTCGCAAGGTCAAGTTGATCTTGGACTTATTGGGACACAACACTGCCACCCTGGTTCTTCTCCACGGTGATGACAGTTGTGAAGGCCTTCCTCAGCATCTGCATAAGATAATATTGTCAAAAACAAAAATGTAAAGCTTCGGGCCTTAACATAAAAGAAAATTACCTTGATGGTGAGGTCGAGAAAGCCCTCAATGATTTCTTCTTCAGACATGTCCGCTTGGACATTATATGGGTTTTGCTCTCCATAAAGGCGGAAATCCTTCAGGAAATCACTTCTCCAGGAGGTTAGTTTCCTCCCTTTACTGAACCTATCTAGCAGGCCTAAGGCAACTCCCCAGTCGGAGTTAGTCTTAGGGCCCGAAGCAGGCTCCTTCAAAATGATCCCCTTAGAGGGGACCGAAACACTCCCCCCTTTCTTCATTCTTTTGAGATCCCTAGGGGCTTCTGCTTCGGTCGCCCTCTTCCCTTTTCCCAAGGGGATCGGCGGCAGGGAGACGTTCGCCTTCAGATGAGGACCGGGAGAACTTTCTCCACGGGAACGGCTCCCTGCAGCAATAAAACAATTGTATTAGCACTAATAAAGGAGTTGTTTCCAATTTGGTAGAGGCCGGATAAGCTCAAAGAACGAATCCGAGCCATTTTGACCTCCTCTACCACTCCAAATACCCGAAACGCGGGCCCTTCTCCCGTTGAGGGCTGCCCTGTGCAGCGCAGGGTCAGTGTGCCCGTGCTGGTGGTTTGGATCGGGGGGTTCCCGGACCCCGATGGAACCAGCATACCCCCGTTGCTGATTCACTTTCCTCAGCACTCCCCGTTGCTTCGCGTTGTCCTTCAGAAGGACGGACCGAAGCAGCAGCCATACACTTGAACGGTGAACTATGCATCGTCTCAGTCGAGTCTGCAAAACAAATACATAAGGATCAGGAAAGGATAGAATAAAAACATTACTTCATACCCGATCCTTCTGACGGATCTGAGCTAGAAAACATCCCATTCGGGGCTGGGGCTCCGGTCCTACCCACGACACCAATTTATATCAATCTTTTCTCCCGAAGCAGCTCTGTTCGCTTAAGGCATGCTTCGGGAGGAGGGAACATCGCAAGTGTATTTGCGGTGTCCGGACGAGAGGGGTTCAACCTGGTTCGGTCCAACTAGCCTATGTGTGGGTGAGTTATGCGTGGCTACACTTTCAACATGTCCTCTTTTGGGACTGTTATCCACACATAACAAGACTCCCACGCATGGAGAGACTCTTCTTTATCAACTATAGTGCACTCTTTAGTGCGCACCGCTATATAGTATAGTTTGCGGCATCCTAACAGACCTTTACCCCTTCGGGACCCCACCAAGAACAGGTTGAAAAATGTTCTAAGTTCGGGGCCCTCTTCTGTTAGTGGCAATAAAATATGAACGCAACTATATATACATAACTACCCAAAAATAACGCAAAAGTAGGGCAGTGAATTTCGTTAAGAACGACTGCTACAAAATGATGCAGCGGAAAACGAAGTCCGCACTTTAAAGAAACGTAACTGACCGGAATAGCGGATGCTGGCACGTTCATTTCCGCCGGAAGGAAACATGGAATGTCTTCCCTTCCCTTCTAGATGGAATAATGTGCCGGAATCGAAAAACTACACCTAAACTTCTCAATATCCAACTCAGACATGGCTGAGTATTTCATTTTATGAGGAGCCATAGTATATACCTTAACGAAAATCGGAATGAAATGGGTTGAACGTGAAATAGATTGAGGGCGCAGAGAGCTCGATTGGGCAATTCTTCCTTCGCGAAATGACGATGAGGAGAAACAGTACCCAAAACCCCGATTTAAATATTAATTTCCCGACCAATGGTGAGCTGCCACGTAATATTGCCACAGACGATGGCAGTACAAGCATACTCATCACGTCTGTTGAATTATCGAATGAGAAGTGGCGCAAATCTGGATATTAATATTTTAAAAATAACAAGAATAAAAGTATCACACAAACATATACTATTGAGTTTTAAATACAAATTAATTCCTACACTTGTAAACTTAAGTGAAATATCGGTCCCCTAGACGCTCACCACCATCAGGTACGGTCTCATATTCTCATAAATGTATAAACATTGTGTGATCGGCCTTGTATCACCTCTACGATGGCAATCAAGCCCGAGGGGCTAGTGATGAGAACTCTAGGACCGGACACCTTGCAATGGATAAGGCCCAGTAACGTTTGGGCCGATCCATATGGTGGAAGCGAACTTGTGCAGCCCATTAGTATACTTAAGATATAATGGCCCGATATTCTGCGAAAGGACCGAAGATATCCTGGGCGAAATAAAACGTTTTCTGACAACTGGCTCTGTGGTTCGGTCCAAACGGTTACAAACCCACACTTTCCACGCTTCGGGCCTTCACACGTTTACTACGCCTCGGGCCCGATCACGTAGGCCACGCCTCGGTCCCGACCTCGTTTTACATCGCGCGACAACAACCTGTAACAAACCTGTCAGAGGCGGTTACAGAGAGTGAATTACACACGCCATTAACTCTATAAATACAGAGCACAACGACGGAAATAAGAGGACCCTTTGGACGTGTAAGAACAGGTCGTTATCCTGCTGAAGTTCTTACTGCTTTCTTATTCCTTGTCATTTTCTTTAAACCTCTGATGTATTCTGTAATGGATTGCTTGATTAGTAAACAGGCTAAGAGCTTAATTCGCTCTTAGTCAATTGGTTTTCTCCCCAAATTCTGGGGTTTCCACTATAAATCGTTGTGTCTCATTGTTATTTTCAGTTTCTTAATCGTTTTCCCATAAAAAACAAATCAAAACCGAGTTCGTTTGCTGACGAACCGGATGACTGTTGGAACCCCTAAAAAGGGACAATAACAAGCATAAACTCATCAAATCTTTTGTTCCACATCCTAGGTGTCTGTTTTAATCCATAAAAACTATTCTTGAGTTTATAAACTTGATTTTCAGACCCTTTCTCTATGAAGCCCTCCGGTTGTTTCATATATATTTCTTCTTCTAAATTCCCATTTAAGAATGCGGTTTTGATATCCATTTGTTCCAACTCTAAATCCAAAAATGCAACCACTGCAAGAATGAATCTGATTGATGTCAATTTTACAACCGGAGAAAATATCTCTTCAAAATCTATTCCTTTTTTCTGAGTGAATCCCTTTGCAACAATTCTAGCTTTGTATCACACACTCCCATCAACCTCTTGTTTCAATTTGTGAATTCATTTGTTCTCTTAAGTTTTTCTGCCTTGGGGGATTTACCAAATCAAATGTATCATTTTTTCTGAATGATTCCATTTCTTCTGTCATTGCTTTCCACCAACTTTTATTGCATTTGATGTTAATGGCTTCCTGGAAATTTTCTGGTTCATCACTTTGAGTAATCATGGTATATTCTGATGTAGGATATCTTGATGAATGCATTCTGATCCGATTTGTTCTTCTGATATTTGTTTTCTTTGTTTCCACAGGTTCATTATCACCCCTGAATGGTTGCTGAATTTCTGGTTCTGATTGTGCTTCATCACCTGAATGTTCATTTTCATTTCTACCTCCATTTCTTGGTAAAGGTATTGGTAATTCCACATTCCTTTCATATGTCATTCTGCTGCTTTCATTACTGTCACTTGATTTTGTGATGTCTTTCATGAACTTTGTTTCTAGAAAAGTAACATCTGTAGATCGTATGATTCTGTTTTTGACTGCATTCCATATTTTGTTGCCAAACTTGTTGTCTCCATATCTTAGAAAAATTGCTTCCTCTGCATGGTCATCAAGTTTCTGCCTGTTTTCTTTTAGAACATGCATCAACACTTTGCACCCAAACACTCTCAAGTGTTGATATTTATGAATTTTTCTAGTCCATTTCCATTCCGGAATTTCATAATTCAGTGCTGAAGTGGGACTTCTATTTATTAGATAGCATGCTGTTTAAATTGCTTCTGCTCAATATCCCTTAGGTAGCTCTGCGGTTTTTAACATGCATCTCACCTTGTCAAGAAGTGTTCTATTCATTCTTTCTGCGGTTCCATTATGTTGAGGTGTGCCTGGAACCGTAGTCTCGTGTCTAATTCCTTGATTTCTAAAATATGCTTCCATTTCATTTTAGGTACACTCACCCCCATTATCTTATCTGAAACATTTCAGTTTCATATCAATTTCTCTTTCTACTGCTAGATGCCATACTTTTAGATAATCAAAAACTTCATCTTTAGATTTCATAGGATATACCCAAGTTTTCCTTGTAGCATCGTCAATAAATGTCACAAAATATTTCTTTCCCCTAAGTGACTGAGTGTCTATGCTGCACACATCTGAGAATACCAACTCTAGAGGTTTCTGTTTTGTTTCCAATGCTGTTTTGAATTAGACTTTCTGTTTCTTTCCTATTTCGCATGTTTTACATAATTCTTGGAGTTCATTTCCATTTGTTACGATCAGCTGCTTCTGCTTTAGCAGTTTCATTTCTTTTTCAGATAAGTGTCCCAATCTCTTGTGTCAAATTTCAAAATCTGTCATGTTTTGAGCTGCCTGAATTGTTGATGTAATAACTTTCAGTGATGTTTTGTACAGATTTTGTGTTGCAACGCCTTTTGCCACCACCAGAGATCCTCTTGTAAGTCTCCAAAATCTATTCCCAATTGTGCTGATGTAATCATCTTTATCTAGAGCATATAATGATAATAGATTCATTCTTATCTTAGGTATGTACTTTACTCCCTTAAGAACTAGTTTAACTCATTGATCAGTTTCAATATACACTTATCCAATTCATTCAATATCAGTTGTAGATTCTGTTCCCATCTTTACTTTTCCAAACATCCCTTCAATATATGTTGAGAAAATTTCTTTATAGGGGCTTGCATGACATAAACCTCCATAGTCAACAATTCATTCATTTTTAATTTCTTTATCTTCTTCAGTAGCTAGAACCAATATTTCTTCTTCCTCTTATGTGGCAGCATTGTGTCCAGAGGAAGGGGTTGTATCGGTTTTTGTTCTGAGCCAAAAATAATAGTATTTCATTAGATGACCAACCTTTTTGCAATGAAAACAAGTTCTTGTTTCATTTCTCTCATGATTTCCTTCATAATTTTTTCTGTCTTGAGATTTCTTATCTGCTGATTTTTCTCGAAATTTTCCTCTCTTTTGATTTTGAAATCTTTGATTTGATCTTCCTCTGTTTTCTGTGGTATATGCTACTGTTTCTTTGTAATAATCATTTTTATAATCTCTTCATTTCAACTCTTCATTTATTAGTTGCTCTTTGATATCTTCTAGCTTGTGTCCTTTTTTAGGTGCAGTTCCATGTAATAACATCACAAGAGGCTGCTAAGAGTGAGGTAAAGAGTACAATAACAAGAGACATATCAGTTTTTCTTCTAATTTCAGATTTGCTTTAGCCATGAGACTTGTTACTTCTAACCATTGTCCAATGTAGTCGGGCATTGACATGCCATCTTTATACATCATTCCCAACAGTCGATGAAGAAGTGAACCTTGACTTTGAGTTGATTTGGATTCAAAGGTTCGTTCCAACTTCTTCCATAATATTTTAGCATCCGTTTCTAAACTAACGTGATGATATTGAGATGAGTCAATCCACTGCCTAATGAACCCGAGAGTTTGTTTGTGCATTTTTTTCCAAACTTCAGGTGTATGTTCAGTAGGCTTTTGATCTCCAAATTCAATTGGATCATAAAACATTTTGCAATTTAAGAGGTCCTCCATTCGATTTTTTCATTCTGCATAATTACTTGAAGTAACTCTGATCATTGCGTATGCTTCTGATGCCATATCTATCATGTTTCTCAATTGATCATTTTTTCAACTTTTAATCACAACCTTTCTGAATACTTTCGGTTTCTTATTCCTGCAGCTTCAAGGCCTGCATGAGCCACCACTTTGATAGGAATAAAGCTTAGACAACAAATCAGATAAGTTTTATGTTATCAGATTCCTTTATAATTCATTCCCTGCATGATTTATGTTGTGATACAAGTTTGAAGAACTCAAGAACTTTACGTAGAAAATCAAGTGATTCTTGGAAAAAACCACGAGACCACTCTCCGGGTCTAATTCATTATGCAATACTTTCAATGTATCAGATACACATGATGAACAAGAACACGACTTTTACCAACACAGTCATTGCTGCCTTTAATCCGGTAATTTCCGCATTTTTCTTCGATCGTCCTCTTTTTGTATCAACTTGTGTATCTCATATCTTTTCTTCACAGGTTTTTATACTGTTTTTTTCCTCTGCAGACACCTTCACTCCCCATTTCAATCGTGTGATCATGTGATCATGAGTAAGTGTCTATTTTTACCATTTCTTGCAATTGCCAATTCGAAATTGGATTGAAGAGAAACTTGGGCCACTGTATATCTTTTTCCTTGTCCCAGGGATTTTACAATTTTGTAGTGGGTTGGTATAAATTCTGGACTTCTTCTCTGAGTCCAACACCAATCTCAACGAAATCGTGGATTTTTCCGGACATTGGTTAAAGAATGACTTAGTATTGTGAAGACGACGATGAACCTGTATTGCAAGGAGAGCCTTCTGAATCTCGACTAGTTCTGTTTCCAAAGACTGCATATGGGTAACCAACCCTAGTGTCTTCTGAGAATACATCTGGACTGATTCCGCCGTCTAAAGAAAGAATGACATCTCATCTGAGTGTTCAGATAAGAGGTTTTGCTTTAAATTAGCAAAACCTCGGTGATGGGATGTTTGAAGTTTTCCGGTTGACCCGAATCCGAATTCCCAGCTTCGCAATCTGGTTCGACAATACCCGAATTACAACGGCGGAGCTGCGGAGTTCCTCCGCTGATTTCTCCACTCTAACAAGGCAAGCAAGTCAGCCCCTGAAGACGACTTTCCGGTAATCCTCCGCCACTGTGTCATCCTTATTGAATTCCCAACCACAACGCAGATAACGAGAAGCATGCATTGACCTAACAAAATCTTACTTCCCAAAATTCCCCCACGGTTCACAGCGTAAACAGAAATCGCCGCCGAAGAAGCGAGGGTTACAAACTCCAGAAATGAGAGAACGTTATNCTCTAATAGTGTAATGACTCTTATTCCACTTACACGATATTGTTCATTTGAATTAGATTAATTTTAATAATTTTCATATAATTCTAACGATTTTATTTTTTTTATAGGTATAAACTTTTTAGTTAAACACTTATCTTGCTCCTACTTCGAGATGAGAAATTCGTCACTTTGTTTGGTAAATACATTGTATTAGTGTTGATAAATCAATATACATAACATATCATCGTTTCTCGTCTATAGTGGAGGCTGATATTTGAGTAAGGAGTGTCTCACTACATAAGAGGTACATCAAGAATAGGAGTGGAGTATAGGTGAGGGCCCTCGCCAAAGTATTAATGGAAGAGGAAGACATGGTCATTGTACGTTCCCTAACATCATATATTATAATAATAAATTCAACTACCTAGATTTTCTTCTTCACTTCAATTATTAGCCTCATCCCCCACACAAATTATTATCTACAAATTATGTGATTTGTGCGAATTTGATCGAATATCATAGTCAGTTATCGAATAATAAAAAAGCATTGGTGGAAAGGAATTATAGAGAATTTTAAGTTGAATTTGATTGTTGTGGTAAATAACTTAGAATTCAAGCTAAGCGTAACTGTTGGACCAATAATTTATGTATCTCGTTCATAAACTCACAGGCCCAAATAAACTCAGCAAGACCAATGAAGAAATAAAACATGAGATGGGCTGCGGCATTTCGGCCCATACTGGAATCAAAATCAAATGCATCATAAAAGGAAGCAGACGACAGTTTTAGTCGTTGTTGTTCTTGGCAAAAGAGTTACAGAGGCATTCAAACGAGAGAGGCTGATCAAGAAGCGAAACAGAGACGTACGTGGTGCTGAATTGAGCAACGGCGGATATCAACCTGAGACGGCAAGGAGGCGTTGTGGCAAGAAGATCAGACTCTGCGCAATTCTCTTGCTGATCAAGAACAGGGGCATGTGTCCTCTTCGATTAATCTCCAGAACGTGTTGTTTCCTGTAATTGTAAAACACTGAAAGTATTAGTGGATTGGATCATATATTGATCCCGAGGTTTTTCTCCGGGTTTACTCCGATTTCCTAGTAAAAACTTGGTGTCGTAATTACAAAGATTTACGATCTGAAAAAGGCTGGAACTTATCTGTGAAATTACTGTTCTGATTCTGGAAAATCAGTGGTTCTTTGATAGAGTTTATTCTTCAACAAGTGGTGGCCCATGCAGGTCCAAGAACCTGCGGATGTTAAGCCAAGAACGGAGGAATTAGTTCAAGAAAACGACTCAAAGGAAATTACTCTTAAAACAGACAGTGATATTGTCACAATCCAAGAATTGCAGAAACTGATGGCTGGGAAGCCCTATTCAATGATCAAACTGACTTCGAAAAACTATCCGGAATGGAAGAATCGAATGCAAGATCTGTTATACTGCAGGTTTCTCTATGAACCTGTGAAGTACGGGACTCAAAAACGAGAAAAGTATAAGCAGGAGGACTGGGATATGAAGCATATTCAGACCCTCGGATTTGTGAGGCAATGGATCGATAGTGCAAACTATCACCATGCGGCAAAAGAAACTGATGCAAAGAAAATGTGGGAGAAACTGGAGTGTATTTTCGAACCAAAATCAACACAGTCTCAAGGCTTCTTGTTCAAGAGACTAATGCGGCTGAGGTATAAAGAAAATACACCAATCACTGATCATCTTGGAACATTCCAAGAGATAGTGAACAAATTAGCAGAGGCAGACTGTGTTCTTGAAGACAAAATTCTGGCTCACATGCTAATAGGGACATTGCCTGATTCCTAGGAGGCCACTGTCATATCCCTAAACACGTTAGCCCCAAAAGGAGGTCCTAAGCTGGAAACTGTTAAGGAATGCTTGATAAATGAAGGCTTGAGAAGGGAAGAAATGACTGTTTCAGCAGTCAAGGAGACATTGGCTGCTGTAAACTCAGGTTTTCAAGGAAAGTCTCAGAATTTCAGCAAGAAAACCGAGAAGAATAGCAGATCAAATGACAAGGAAGGCCAAACAGGAAAGAATCAGAATGAGGAGACTAAGAAAGAAACCAGGAGCTGTAATTGGTGTGGCAAAGTAGGACACTTGAAAAAGGATTGCTGGTATTGGAAAAGGGTGAAGGGAACTGATGACACTGCTGCTACAAACCAAGAAGAAATACTGGTTCTAGTTTCTGCACAGGGAGGCAGTCACAAAAGGACGGACGACATGGTTTGGGTAATCGATTCAGGAGCTTCATATCACGCAACTCCCGACAGAAAGTGTTTTACGACATACCTACCTGGGAACCTAGGAACTGTGAAAATGGGAAACAACAGCGTTGCACTGGTAAAGGGAATTGGATCTATTGAAGTAATGACAGAACTAGGACATAAGCTCACTCTAAACGACGTAAGATACATTCCAGATTTAAGGTTGAACTTACTATCAGCTTCTACTTTAGACATAGAAGGATATGTAAACTGTGCGTTCAATCGGTGCTGGAAATTACTCAAAGACGGCCAAGTCATAGCAAGTGGAGACTTATCAGACACTCTCTACATGACAACTTTTAAGCCATTATATGGATACATCAATTCTTTGCAAAAGAATGAATTGTTCCAACTTTGGCACAAAAGGATGGGGCATATTTCAGAGGATGGACTCAGAAAACTGTGCAAAGATGGTCTGATCGACATAAAAGGGGGCAAGATGGAGCAGATTTGTGAAGAGTGTGTCTTAGCTAAGCAAGCCAAGAGACCATTCAAAAATACGCTGCAGATTAAAAAGGAGCCCCTGGACCTGGCTTATAGCGATGTCTGTTCTCTGGACACAATGTCCAGAGGAGGGAAAAAGTATTTTATCTCGTTTATAGATGATGCAACCCGAAAAGTTTGGACCTACCCTATCATTTCGAAGGATCAAGCTTTTCCCAAGTTCAAAGAGTGGTTGGCTGCGGTGGAAAGGGAGAAAGGGAAAAAGTTAAAAGTTCTAAGAACCGATAACGGAGGAGAGTTCACCTCTAATGATTTTGAATTGTTTTGCATGTCTACCGGCATAAGGCATGAGAGGACTGTACCGGGAACTCCTCAACACAATGGGACAGCGAAAAGGTTCAATAGGACACTTCTAAACAAAGTAAGATGCCTCCTAAAAACAGCAAAGCTACAAAAGGAATTTTGGGCAGAAGCATTGGGAGTTGCATGTTATCTAGTAAACAGATCCCCTGCAACAACCATTGAGCTCCAAACTCCCGAAGGTAAGTGGACTGGGAAAACACCTAACCTTAAACATTTGAAAGTTTTTGGATGCAGGGCACTAGTTCATATTCCTAGGGAGAACAGAAAGAAACTAGAAGACCATGCAGAAGAATGCATATTTATGGGATATGGGGATCAAAAGCTTGGGTATAAACTGTGGAATCCTAAGACTGAAAAGGTACTCAGGTCTAGGGATGTGCTTTTCTTAGAGGATCAAACAATCCTAGATCTAAAAGAATATAAGCCACCCGAAGAAAAGAAATTTGAAGGAAAAGGTTTAGAGAATAGAGGAGTACCTGGCTGGGACTTAATCCCAAGCAGTGACTCTCCTTTTGCTCCATCATCCACAAGTGCTTCAGGGCAAGCCGAACAGCTGCATGAGGAACCAACGGAGGATCATGAATCAGAGCCTGAAAAATCAGAAGTGGAATCAGAAAATAAGGAAAAGAATGATTCAAACAAAGATGAAATCAGAGTTACCAGGCTGAGGAAACCTTCGACAATGTATGATCCATCAGAATATGTTCTTGTCACCGAAGAAGGAGAACCGGAAACATATTCAGAAGCAATAAACTCATTAGAAAGCAAGAGATGGATACAAGCAATGAAAGAGAAAATAAACTCATTAAATGAAAACCAAACTTATGAGCTGATGGAGTTACCACCGGGAAGGAAGGCTCTAGAGAATNTTGTTCCTTCGGGTAAAACCATCACTGTATGGAACCTGTGGCACTGATAAATTGGAACTCAATAAAAGCATAAACCAGAGAACAGAAGCCTTTTATATGCCACAAATAAACAATCATAGTACGGTCAGTTTATATCCAAACGATCTTAAAGCTAAATGATTGATCGATAATACGACTGAATGTTTCAACTAACTCAACTAAAATTCGCCATAAAAACACTGCGCGTTGATCAAAATTCTCAGAGGAAAGCAAGCAGCACACAACAGTAAACACTCAACAATAATGCGATCTCACAACTGTATTTCAAAATAAATCGGAATCAGAACAAGAGAAAACATACAAGAAATCGCACTCACACTCACCTCCTCGCTAGAATCGACCGCCATTTCCGAAACAAGAAAGCAAGTGAAACTCCGATCTCCCCTAAGTCGCACAAAACGACGCCGCTTCCTCTACATGCGTGCAAGTGTGCGTTGTGGATGGAGACAGACACTGAATGACTGGCGGCAACGTCTAACGCTAATGATCACCACATCGAGTGTGACGATAGACGTTGTGTTCGCGTACATCCTCCTTATATATACAAAACAAAATTCCAGAATAAAATTTTATTTTATTAATAAATACAGGCTGGTATTTGACAATTAATACATTGACTATCTACCCCATAAAAAATACATTTATTTACCGTTTCCAACCACAATAAATCCGATAATATTTTATCTTTATTTAATATTAAAAACTTATGCTCGATATCAAGCTGTCTTGTCTTCTTGTGGGGTAGAAGAGCCACGTGATGTACTGAGGACCGGACCGGACCGGACCTGTCACTCACGAGATAATTGGTTTACATGTGATTGTACAAATTAATACATTTATATAATAATTTTCAGATATAATTAATATTACAAATATCATATATTTTCAAATTATTTTACTTATAACATATATCAGAAGTTATATTTACATTATAACACTGATTCATTATTCAAAATGCTCCGTTAGTATTTTATATTATTATTTACATATATAATAATAATACAAATATACAAAAAAAAACTATTGATAAATATATAATATGTGAAAATCTTATTAAACAATTCATACATTTTCTTTTATTTTATAAAAATATATTAAATATGTATAAATTTATTTTCTAATATTAAATATACGCCTATATTTACATTATATATAGGATAAAGACCGAGTAACAAAAATTTCAGGTATATCATATAGTTAATTCGAAAATCTAACAATGTATCGAATATATGATAATACCGAATGAGTGATTTTATATCAAATTCTGATACTAAAACTTCACATATAACAAACAATTATATCGAAAATCTAACAATGCATCGTATATGTAATACTAACGGCTAAGTGAATTTATATTGAACAATCATTATCCCTGAACATCTAATAATATTGATAATATTGCATATCTTAATTAGTAATATTTTTTTTAAATATATGTATTTTATATATTTAAAATTGAAATAAGAATTTATAGTATTATTAAATATTTATGTATACAGTACTTTACTGTTATAAATCAAATGAATTATTATGATATTGTCAAAATTTAAAAATTTTTTAAAATCATGATAAAATTATAATGAATACTATCCCACGATGGTAGGACAAATTTTTTCCCCTCCACTCAGCTCCCTTCGGGTATTCCCACAATTTTCCGGCTTTTCCAAGAGCAAGAATAAGCTCAAGCTGCTTACGCTGTTGATCCTCCATTGCATTACTAAATCAACCTAAAAATTGGAACTTAATCCGGGATTTTCTCGTTGTAGCTCCAATCTCAACGAAATCGTGGATTTTTCCCGGACATTGGTTAAAGAATGACTTAGTATTGTGAAGACGACAATGAACCTGTATTGCAAGGAGAGCCTTCTGAATCTCGACTAGTTCTGTTTCCAAAGACTGCATATGGGTAACCAACCCTAGTGTCTTCTGAGAATACATCTGGGCTGATTCCGCCGTCTAAAGAAAGAATGACATCTCATCTGAGTGTTCAGATAAGAGGTTTTGCTTTAAATTAGCAATTTACCTCGGTGATGGGATGTTTGAAGGTTTTCCGGTTGACCCGAATCCGAATTCCCAGCTTCGCAATCTGGTTCGACAATACCCGAATTACAACGGCGGAGCTGCGGAGTTCCTCCGCTGATTTCTCCACTCTAACAAGGCAAGCAAGTCAGCCCCTGAAGACGACTTTCCGGTAATCCTCCGCCACTGTGTCATCCTTATTGAATTCCCAACCACAACGCAGATAACGAGAAGCATGCATTGACCTAACAAAATCTTACTTCCCAAAATTCCCCCACGGTTCACAGCGTAAACAGAAATCGCCGCCGAAGAAGCGAGGGTTACAAACTCCAGAAATGAGAGAACGTTATCAAAATTGAACGCATTTGAAAGGCTCCTACAATCGGCAGATTCATTCAGAGATGCTTTGGTTTCAAGGATGGAGGATTTCCACTTCAATATTCCCCACGAACCAAAATTGGTTCCTCTTATTGAAACTGCAAATAAGCGATCTGGAAGAGGTTTCAGAAACAATGGGGAATTTGAGTTCCTCACGATTAGCTCAAGGCTTGACGGCATTTCCCAAGTTGGGTAACAGTACCTGCCATTTGCACCAACGTGGAACAAAAGGCTTCCAAGTTCCAATTTTCCGATGTGGGATGGATATCTACATCCAGCTATAGAAATGAAAGTTCTTTCTCTACAACTATAACCCTTTTGCTTTCACTGGATCTTCAAGCAAAATGATGTCGTCTTCAGGATCATTCAAGAACTTTAAATCTTCAAAACTGAAACTAAATGCTTTGTGAACATTTTCGCTATCAAAATCGGCTGAAAACATAAGAAGCTCTCTCTGATTCTTATCATTGCAATCTGATGATAACAAGATCCTTAACTGTTGACCCTTTTCATTATCTGCAGCTTCACTAAGTCTGAACCTCTCATTTTCTTTATTCAGCAAGAGCAATTCCTTCTCTTTATCTGCAAGACAATCCTTAAGAAATGAGTTCTCATCTCTAGCAATTTGGGATGCTGCTTTTGCCGCATTCGCTTCGTTGATCGCCTGTTTTAGTATATCCCTCAACTTAAACGTTTCTTCCCTCACAGCCCTCGTCGCACTTTCTGCTGCTTTAAGGGATTCGTCGAGTTTACAGCTCTCATGCTGTGCCATTGCCTTTTCCTCCTCTGCTATTTTAATGCAACTCACAAATCCAATCTCTTTTTCATTCCAAGCCAAGACTGCTTCATCAGCTTCTAGTCTTAACCGGTCTACTATATTTCTGTTCAACTCAGCCTTCTGTTTAGCTTCATCAAGCAACTTCTTATACTTTTCCTTCATCCCCTCAGCTTCGCTTCGAACACGCTGTAGCTCATCTTGCGTAATTACAAGTTTCAACTTTACATGATTAGATTCAGTAGTTACCTCCTTAAGGGCCAAAGCTAAATCATCCATGGCTTTTGTGCTATTTTCTTCAGCTTGAATAGCTTGTTTCCATTCATTCTTGACAAGTTCCATTTCTTCCAACATCCTATTCGCCTTCATTGTAACTTTCTTCTCTTTCTCTTCAGCTTTTGCTAAATTCTTCTTCAGTTTCTCAACCTCGTTTCGTAGATTCGTAATCTCTTCTTCACTTGAACTCCCATTAGTATCAATTTCTTCATCTTTTTGCTTCAGAGATAAATCCCTCAGTTTCTTCTCCAATTTATCCAAACACTCATTCTTCTCAACAATCCCAAGTTCCAACACTTTGATCCTTTGGTATTTTGTATTATGCTCATTCTCCCATTCAATCATCGACATTTTCAAGCTCCGAATCTCTTCCTTCGCTACCTTTACCTCCACATTGGATGCATCTTTTGCCTCCTCAAGCAGATCAAGAACTCGGAACCTTTCCATCTCACTCACATCCAATTTCTCCTTAGTCGCCTCCAACTCCTCCTCCATCTCCTTTAACTGTATCAACATGGCTCTAACCCTAGACTGTATAAGACAAGTTAACTGTATTATAAAATGCTAAGTCAACCAAAATATTATAAGACAAGCAGCACATCTCAATTCTCTAACAGTTAACAATTTAAGAAAAGCCCCAAAAGTCAACAAGACATATGATGTTTGATACCTTAGATAGAGGAGCTGTAAGATCAGATGAATTCCTCCTGGAAACGGATTTAAAGGCATTTTCATCAACTTGTGATCCGATGGAATCACCTTTACAAAGCTTTGATGCAGAAATAGTTCTGGAAATCAAATTGGATTGACGAACTTTCTGTTCTCCTGATCTAAAAACACCAAAAACAACCTCAAAGTCAGTCCAAAAGTAAGAAAAGAAATTAGCTGGGCATGTTATGTTATACCTTGATTTTGAACGTATCATGATGATGTGGTCAGGTTGGAGAAGATATTGGGATTCCGGCAGAAACTGTAAGAAACAAACATTAGACAAAAGAGAAGATTTGATTATGTAAACGTGGAAGAAATCGGGGGCGGGTGATTGCTTACTTTAAAAGGGCAGGGCAGGGCAAGCGTGGTATATTTCATCAGCGTCACACTGAAGTTCCAAGAAAAACAAGTCTATTAACGAATACAATACATAGTTTCGTTGACTTTGAATTTATCAACAAGCATTTCAAAATTAAATATAATGTAGAAATCCCACTCGCTTATTGACTAGAAATCTCATTTATTGACAAATAACAAAATTCCATAGCAAAATATTCAACGGTTGAAAAAGATATAACAGAGTTTTAATACAACAATAAAGGAGTGGTTTTTTAAGACAACGACATGAAAGATTCAATAATCATCCCTAAGGCTTTCTTTAACTAAGGATACACCCTTCACCACTATGGGGATCGACACCTCCGTAGAGAGATACGTTTCGTTGATACGGGTTTGTCCGCCTCTTGTCACCCTCTTGTCCTCCGAGCTTCTCTCCCTTTTGTTAAAATTTTTTTATAATTATTTTTGTTTTGTTATTTAATATATTTATATATATAATTTAAATATTACTTTTAATATATAATAGTTTAAAATTGTTATATATATTCAAATTATTATTTTTATTTTTTAATTTGAATATGTAATTTTATTTAAGATTTAATAGTTTTGAAAAATAGATATAATAAAAATGGAGTACGAAGCAATAAAAAAAATACATCGAAACATTGAAAAAGGAAAATAACAAACCGATAAAAATTAATAAGCAAATATTAATCGTCGAGATCATTGGAATCATTACCATGGCACACCATTATCTTCGTCGTATAATTGATACTCGTGATTGGAGAACATGTCATCAATTAAAAATGATTTATTGGACACGTATCAAATAAATTTTCTTGATCAATTTTAAATGTATTTATAACATTTTTAAATAAATGTTTTTAGTTAATGTTGTGGTCCTTTTTTAGGGGTACCAACAGTCGTCCGGTTCGTTAAGAAACGAACTCAGTTATGATTTATTTGTGGTGGAAGAACGATTAAGAAAATGTAAACGGTAACGAGACAAATCAATTTAGAGTGGAAAACCCCGGGAAATGGGGAAAAAACCACTTGACCAAGAACATGGAATTCTCTCAGTCAATTCAATAATCAAATCAATGTTCAATACAAGAAGAACAGAGACTTATGAAGATAACTAGGATAAGAAAGCGAAGAATAATCCCGGCAGAGTAACGGTCTATTCTTTGCTTCCAAAATGTCCTCTTTGGTAAACGTGTGGAGGCCCGAAGCGTGGAACGCGTGGGTTTGTAACCGTTTGGACCGAACCATGGGGCCATATGTCAGAAACCGTTTTATTTCACCAAGCTTATTTTCAGTCCCACCGCGGAACATCGGGCCAATTCATCTTAAATGTACTAAGCTGGGCTGCGCAAGTTCGCTTCTATTACACGGGTCGACCCAATCGTTATTGGGCCTCACTCATTGCAGGGTACCTGGTCCTAGGATTCTCATCAGTTAATTTATTTTAAATATTTATGTTGAATTAAAAATATTAAAATTGAAATGTAATATTTAATGATAAATAATGTAATAAAATGATAAATCTTAGATGACATAGAAAGATAAAATGAAAGTTTGAGAGAGAAGATGATGTACATAAAAGAGAAATAAATGATAATGTAGATGGGTGAGAAGTTTTAGAAGTGGAAGATAATATGATATGGATGTGCCAGAAAGAAGATGTGTAAAGAGATTTATATAGCAAAAAAGATTTTGGACACGGACAAAGTTACAGGTAGCCTAAAGAACATAATAAACAACACATTCTAGTAGTAATGAAGCACTAAATTATCCACATAACATCTAATTACACATGTTCATAACATGAATTTGGTTAAGCACGCTCTCCCTTGATCCTGCAGGCGAGTTGCATGTCTTTGGGCATAATGGTAACATGCTTGGCATGAAATGCGCACAAGTTGGTATCTTCGAAAAGACCGATGAGATATGCCTCAGCAACTTCTTGTAGAGCCAGAACAACATGACTCTGGAATCGAAGATCACAAATGTAGTGATCAGAAATATAGATATTAAAGCTCACAAATCATATTAGACTCACCAAAGAGCAACGTTACCAGGACGATAGCGATGAGGCTATCGTCATAATATTGGATCGGTCCTGTCATGTCAGAATATCCACGAGATTTAAGGAAATTGGAGGTATTCATGGCAAGTGTGTTGAAAGTTAAACTCGAAATTAGTAAATTAAAATAATAAAATAAGTTTAGATAATAGAATAATATAGGTTAGAAGCATGGTTTTAAAAAACCGGTCAGACCGGCCAATTCGACAGGTTCAACCGGGAATCGCTCATTATCCCGATCCGATTTAAACCGGTTGGTCTATTATTTTAAAAACTGGTCTTATGGCCAAAAAATCCGGTTGAACCGCTCCGACCCTAAGACCGGTTGAACCGGTTTTTAAGAATTTATATTAAAAACTTTTTAAATTTTTAAAAAATATATATCAAAACTTTGTTATATTATCTAATTATATTTTTTAAGAATTTATTTAGAATTCTTTATAAAAAAATATATTTTTAATTATATTTCTCTTATTCACTAACATTATTATTTATTTTTCTATTAAATCGGTTCAAACCGCTCCGACTCTCCGATCAAACCAGTAGAAAGTATTTCCGATCCACCGGTTCGACCAGTTTTTAAAACCATGGTTAGAAGTTAATGTTGATTTATTAGATGAAAGGTTATGACTTTTATGAAAAGCCATGTCTTTTAGATTAGTAACTTCTTTAGATTATGATTTCTATAAATATGAGTTATTCTAGTGTTTAAGATTAGGATGAAAATTGTATGAAATAAGAAAAGTTCGTTATATTCATTCTCCGACTTGATTCAAAGTTTTCGTCTTATTGTTGTTTTAAGAAGGATTTTTAACAACATCCTCTAACAAAGTGGTATCGGAGCTATACGATTCATGGTACGATGTCAAATGGTGGAAATCTTTATATACATATTCTTACGAAAGATATCTACGATCATTGGTGTCTTCGTATGAAAGCGATTTTCGGTGCATATGAATGTTGGGACTTTGTGAGTGATGGATTTGTTGCTACCAACTCAAAATCACAAACAAGGGATAAGAAATCATTGTCCTTAATTTATCAAGCTCTCGATGAAAAGTTGTTCGAGAAAGTGGTTACGGCGAAAACTTCAAAGGAAGCATGGGAGAGGCTTCGAGTGTCATTTCAAGGTGTTGATCGGGTTAAGAAAGTTCGCTTGCAAACGTTGTGTCGCGAATTTAAGTCATTGAAACAAAACCCTGATGAATAAATTTCATCATATATTATTTTTGTGCAAAGTGTAACAAGTCAGATGACGCGATATTGTGAAAAAAATGTAGATGCGAGTATCGTGGAAAAGATCATTCGATCTTTGGAATCGGTGTATGATTTTGTAACAATTGCAATTGAGGAATCTCATGACATTGATGATATGTGTATCGAGGAATTGGTGGGTTCTTTACAAGCGTACGAAGAGAGGCTTCGTCAACGTAATGAACCAGACGCTCAATTATTGAAGGTTCAATCAAGTATCAACAAGAGTGAAAAAGATGATTGAATTTCAGTGTTCGTGGCCGTGGAAGAAATAATGGCCCTGGTCATGGAAGATATCGAAATGTCCAATCTTCAAGTGATGATGAAGGTTCATCGAACGAATATCAACAATATCCGGGACGCGGTGTTGCGAGAGGACAAGGATGGAGCTCCTCAAATTCTCGGAAATTTGATAAGTCTAAGGTTGAGTGTTATTCTTGTCATGAATTAGGTCATTTTGCAAAGGAATGCAAGGATGCCACAAATGAGATAAATTTATTTGTGGAAGATAAACAAGATGAAGAATGTAATGTTTTATTGATGACGTATGAAAGTGATTTGAAGTTCAAAGATTCCGCTGCTTGAAGATCGAAGTTACGAAAGGCTTGAAGGATGATGAATTCAAGTTTAGGGGAGGATGTTGAAAGTCAAACTCGAAATTAGTAAATTTAAATAATAAAATAAGATTAGATAATATAATAATATAGGTTAGAAGTTAATGTTGATTTATTAGATGAAAGGTTATGACTTTTATGAAAAGTCATGTCTTTTAGATTAGTAACTTCTTTAGATTAGGATTTCTATTAATATGAGTTATTGTAGTTGATGAGATCTCCGGAACCCGGTGCCTCGAACATGATCAAGACCAAGCTTGATCAGAAGAGCCCATACAACGTAAGCCGAACTTGAAGGCCCAGATCCAGCCCACATGAGTGAATGGCCCATCCAAACCCTGTGGCCCGATCGATCGTCCCTAGCGATCGGTCCCGATATGTAGGGCCCACCTTATCGCATGCGCCAAGACCGATCGGTCCACATATTATAGGTCCTGCTTCGGGCCATCCATACTCCTCCCATGCAACGACAAACCTCGACAGCCTTGTCAGAGGCGTGGTCCGGCGAGGTCATACGAGCCTCCAGTGGCCAGGGAATAGCCGGCTAGTAGCGCCATGCAGCTCTGTGAAGCCGTTTCCGGCGGCTGTTCCGCCTGACATTAGCCGACCTAACCGCAAAGGACAGACACAAAACGACACCTTACTGTATACAGCACAGTGGGAGTATAAAAAGAACACTTAGAGCGTGAGAAAAAGAATCTTCCGATTTTCCTTGGAGCTTTCGCATAGAGAATTCTCTGTCGATTTATTTTCGATACTTCTCTTTCTCTTTGTTGTCTTAAGAACAAACATGACTTGTATGATAATTAATTTGCTTATTGAACCGACTAAGGGCACTTTCTTTAGCCCTTAGTCAAATGGTTATTTCCTCATCTTCAAGGTTTTCCACTCTAAAATCGCTGCGTCTTTTCACATTTGGTTTATAATCGTTCTCCACACATCAAATAAATTATAACCGAGTTCGTCGTGCAACGAACGGGTGACTGTTGACACCCCCGGTTTTCGAACCACAACAGTTTGGCGCCGTCCGTGGGGACGAGTTTCTAATTCCCATTTGAGGTCTTTAACTGGGATAGGATAATCAAAGGCATGGCGACTGGAACTTCGACGAACGATAGTGATACGCTTCCCAGCAACATTCCAGCTTCAACGTTCTCTTAACATGACCTGGAAGCTGTTGTTAGGAAAATCATATTGGAAGTCACGTCGGAGAGGAGTGGAACAGAACCACCGGCTATCACAAGCCCTGTTCCAGCCAACAGAGTGTACGAAAGCGACCCAGAAGCGCCGAGCTTCGAAGAAGAGGAGATTATCAGGCGCGGAGTAACAATGAGGAGGCCGGGATACCAATCTACTCCGCCTCCTCCAATTAGAACTCCAACTCCCGTTCCTGGGACGGACCATGAACAGATGCAGAGGCGCATCGATGAGCTTACCAGGGAGTTGGAAACCCTGCGAACGCAGAAGGGTTAGAGTCCTAATCTGGGGCGCAATCCTGGACTACTTGATCGGGCCATGGATGCCTCGATCAGGCGGAGCAAGGACGATGACTGGTGGCATAATCTGCATGTCGCCCAGGCGTCATCCCAACAATCTGGAGGCGTCTCCGCCGCGCTAGGAGATTTGATGCTCCCGTTTTCTGAAGAGATCTGGGCGGCAGTCCCCGATCGATACTACCGTAACCCCGAAGAGTTACCAATATTCCGAGGCGACGGTGATCCGATTGATCACGTCGCGGATTTCGAGCTAAGGATGGGGACCTTTCGGGCCTCTGACTCATTGAAGTGCCGCATCTTCGTGGCAGGGTTGCAGGGCGATTCCCGGACCTAGTTCAAGAACTTGCCGGCCCGATCCATACAGTCCTATGGCGGATTCATCATGGCTTTCTCGGAGCAGTTCGCTCCAAATGTAGGACCGCCTCGTAGCAGGCAGGAATTATATGACATGAAGTATATCCCGGCGAAGATGAGTATCCGTTCTTTTATGGAGAAATTCAATTGAACTGCTCGGGGTATCAAGTTGGAGCTCCGAGACAAAATTGATATCTTGCAGCAGGTCTTGGGACCTTGTAGCCTTTCGGCCAGCCTTGTGAAGAGCCCACCATCTACCTTGGGGAAGCTCCTTCAAAAAATCAACAAGTACATCAAGGTGGATGAAGCGCTGGGAGCGGGATATCGAAAGCCTGGCGGGAATTCTGATCCCACAGGTGACCATAGAGTATCTTATCCTAAGAGACAGCCGCGGGAAGTTGCGGCTGTAGCTGAAAAGATCGTTCCTCCGAAGAAGGAGGACAATCGGGTCTATTCCGAGTTACATCACAACCGCGATCACCCAACGTTGAAATGCCCGCTACTGCGAGAGACAATAGCGGCAATGAACAAGGAAAAGCCCGATCATGACGATCGAAGGGGCAAGCGGGCTGACTCTCCCCGAGCGGGCCATCAAGGTGACAATCGTCACAGGCCAATGGGAAGAGACAATCGGGGTCAGCCCCGACATTACAACGACCGGGTGGGAGACCGAAGATCTCCTCAACCCGAACAGGATAGAGGCCAGCACGGTCAAGAGAACCGTGGCTAGGGCCGAAGGAGGAGATGGCGGGGCCACGGCGGAAGGGCCCCGCGAAATGAAGGAGACAGGAGGGAGCAACCAGCTCCCCCACCTGCCGAAGTGGGCACCCAACCTTCCCCAAATGAGGAGGTGCCCAGAGAAAGAGAGGTCGCCGTAGATATTTATGTTATCTACGGCAGAATAAGGATTAACGAGTCGGTCAGGGACCGAAAAAGAGTAGCGTGTGAGGAGTTTCCAGAAAGCTCCAAATCTTTGGCGCTGGTCATGTACGAATCGGCTGAGCGGTCCTCGACCTTTGAGGGCGATATCATTTTTACCGTAGCCGATCGAGAAGGGGTTACCGATCCATGTGATGATCATCTTATCATCACTGGAATTATCGCCGATCGATGGGTCCATAGGATTCTGGTGGACATCGGGGCTTCATGCAACCTGATAAAGCGTGAAGTGGCGGAGATGCTAGGAGACACGGCCTATGATCTCCCTATTGCCAATATAACCCTCTGGTCGTTCGACCAGAGAAGTGTTATCCCGTGCGGGAAGATTCTTTTCCTAGTCACACTAGGAGAACCGTGCAGGGACCGATCGGAGACCCTAGAATTCATAGTCATTGAAGTCGATCTGGCTTACAACGCTATCATTGGACGAACCGGCCTCAGTAAGTTTGAGTCTTTCCCTTCTACGTACCATGTGATGCTCAAGTTCCCCTCCACTCATGGAGTGATTTCTGTTAAGGGGAACCAGAAAGTAGCAAGACAGTTCTACATGAGTTCGTGCCGAACCTTGGCACCCATTAAGAGAGCTCGGGTGGATTTGCTCGAAGAGCCCCCGCACCCGAGGCAAGCTATGGAATCCGTCAGGTTCAAGCTTATCAACTTGGTTGAGGATGACTCAACCAAGACTACTCGCATCAGGGTACATCTGGAACTGACCTTCGAAGAAGAGCTAGTCCGCTTGCTGAGAAGCAATGTGGACATCTTCGCTTGAACCCCGGACGATGTTCCGGGGATTGACTGATCCGAAAGTGAGCATCGGATCAACACTGAGCCCGGAACCAAGCCTATAAGGCAAAAGATGAGACGCTATTCTCCTGAGAATATTGAGATCATCCCGGTAGAGGTGAACAGGTTGCTGCGGTCGGGTTTCATCAGGGAGATTCACTACACTGAGTGGGTTGCAAACCCAATGGTGGTCTCCAAGACATATGGGAAGTGGAGGATGTGCGTGGATTTCACCGACGTCAACAAGAGCTGTAAGTTGGACTCTTTCCCACTGCTACATATTGACCGATTGGTGGATGCTGTGGCGGGCAGCACCATGATGAGTACCATGGACGCTTACTCCGGGTACCATCAGATCTTCCTTGCTAAGGAAGATCAAAAGAAGTCATCATTCATGACAGAAGATAGCGTTTACTGCTATGAAGTTATGTCTTATGGCTTAAAGAACGCCTGAGCAACATACCAAAGGCTGGTCAACAAGATCTTTAAGGAGTTGATAGGCCATATTATAGAAGTGTATGTTGATGATATGATTGTCAAGTTCATGAATGATTAAGATCACATTCCTTACTTGTCTCGCTGTTTCGAAGTATGCCGTAAATATAGAGTCAAACTATATCCAAACAAGTGTTGCTTCGGAATTCGAAGTGGCAAATTCCTTGGATATTACGTTTCTAAGAAAGGTATCGAGGTTAATCCGGAGAAACTCTAGGCTATTATTGATATGCAACCTTCGAGAAACAAGCGAGAATTTCAAAGACTGACCGGCCGATTGGCGGCGCTGAGAAGGTTTATCTCTAGGTCCACTGACCGGACTCTCCCCTTTTTCAGGACATTGAGGAAAGCTAGCCATCTTGGTTGGACCGAAGAGTGCGATCGGACATTTTCCGACTTAAAGACTTATCTGAGCACTCCTCCTGTCATGGTGAGCCCAACGTGCCACGAACCCTTAGGGTTATATTTGGCCGTGTCAGAAGCCGCAGTGAGCGCAGCCCTAGTGACCATTGGGGATGATAATCACCGACCTGTTTACTACGTAAGCCATTCCCTGGAACCAGCCGAAACCAGATACACAACCTTGGAGAAATTCATGTTGGCCTTGCAGAAAGCTATATCAAAGCTTAAGCACTATTTCGAAGGCCGCGAGGTTTATGTGTATACTGATCAGCCTTTGAAGGCGGTTTTGAGTCAGGCGGATTCTAATGAGAGGTTGGCCAAGTGGAAGATCAAGATCAGCTCCATGTATCTGGAATTCGTTCCCCAAAAGGCGATCAAACCTCAAGTCCTCGTGGATTTCGTGGTCGAGATGACCCGATCGCTCATATTTCTGAACCAAGAGGACGACCTGTGGGTCATTTATGTTGATGGATCAACCTTCGGGGGAAAGGGAGCGGGCATCACCCTTACTACACTTCAGGGCGACGTTATCCATTCCGCGGTCAAGTTCTTGTTTTCTGGAACGAATAACGTGGTGGAATACGAGGCTGTTTTGTCGGGGATGACCTTTGCTCAAAAGATGGGAGTTGCTAAAGTGCGAATGTTCTCAGACTCCAAATTGGTGGTGGAGTAATTCGTAGAACGATTCGAAACACATGAGCCAACTATGAAGCTATATCATCCGAAGGTCTTGGAGATGGCAAAGAAGTTCAGTGAGTTCTCACTTGACCACGTGCCTAGAGAACAAAACAAGGTGGCCGATGCGTTAGCCATATTGGCTGCAGGTTTACCGGACGTTGGACCAGACACAATATCGGTCCATATTCAGGATCGACCTTCGGTCGAAATTTCTGTGACCGAACAGTCGTTTGAAGAAGGTAGGAGCTTTATGTCATGAACTCCAAGACTTAAAGATTAACGCCGTTGACTCCCCAGAAGATACCACGTGGATGGCCCCTTTTGTCAAGTATTTGACCAATGGCCATCTACCGGAAAACGCATCAGAGGCCAGGAAAATTGAAACCCGGGCGACGCGATATGTGTTAAATGGCGGGCACCTATTCAAGAAAAGCTTTGACGGACCGCTCCTGCGATGCTTATCCCCTTTAGAGGCTGAGGCCGTCATGATTTATGTTCATGAGGGGATGTGCGGGATACATTCTGGGGCCCGATCGCTACATCATCGCGTCGTTAGAGCCGGTTATTTATGGCCAACGCTCCTTGAGGATGCTAAGAAGTACACAAGACACTGCGCTGCTTGCCAACACCATTCTCCAGTTTCCCAATTGCCAGGGGAATCTTTGTCGATGACCCCACTTCCTTGTCCATTTGACAGATGAAGGATTGATATCTTGGGACCGTTTCCTCGATCGGTCCAGTAGCGGAAGTTTTGCATAGTGGCGGTTGAATATTATACAAAGTGAATCGAGGCTGAAGCGGTGGCTATTATTTCCGAGAAGGTGGTAAATCACTTCCTATGAAAGAACATCATAAGCCGCTTTGGAGTACCTCGAGCGTTTGTATCTGATAATGGACTTCAATTCCGCGGAAAAGCCGTTTGGGATCTTTGCGTCAAATTGGGTATCGCTCAACACTTCTCATCAGTGGCTCATCCCCAGACCAACGGATTGACAGAGGTCTCCAACAAAGTTATCCTGAAGGGATTAAAAACTAAGTTGGAAGATTTGGGGGGAAAGTGGCCCGATCACATCTACGAGGTGCTATGGGCTTACCGCACTACTCCCCGTTCAACGACCCAGGAATATCCATTCTCTTTGGTATATGGGTCCGAAGCGGTCAGTCCAGTGGAGGTAGCCATAAGGTCACCTCGTATAACCCAGTATGACGAGCATCTGAATAATGAACGAAGATCCCTAGATTTGGAAATGATTGAAGAAAAAAGAAACGTCATTTATGCGCGCATGTGTGCTTATCAAAGAACAATGGAGCGAGCTCATAACAAACGGGTTGTGCCCAGGGAATTCTCGAAAGGTGATCTTGTTCTAAGGAATGTAAGAGTTCAGAGAAATGTTGGGAAGCTGGACAGAAATTGGAAAGGGTCCTATCGGGTCATGAAGAACCTGGGTGCTGAGGCTTATATGCTAGAAAGTCTGGATGGAAGTGAGATCCCTCGAACCTGGAATGTTATGAACTTAAGACGTTATTTTATATAAAGAATTTGACATATTTGGTAACTCTGAACTTTAAAGCATTTCTTATGCATGAATAGGTTACAATGGATGCAATATAAATTATTTTTAGCTATGTGAGTGACCGATCTTGGAGTTGGATTTTCTGAACGAGTCTGGACTGGTGACTGTAGCCATCATCCATAAGGCTCTCAAGTAGTGTGACCGCTCTGACGAGTCAGTTGCCACGCTTGCTGAGTACTTAGATGAATCGTATACTCCCAGAACTTACTACGAACTTAATTTCCCCCTTTAAACATCACTCATCACCTAAAAGTAGCCCTTGCTCCATCGTGCTTAATCCATGAGCGAGATAACAATGACAGAGTTAACCTGTCAAATTGCGAGCCAAAACCTGCCATAGGACTATTTTAAGAACCGGGGCTTTGGCTAAAATTTGTCGTGGGACTCCTGGAGAACCACGACAACGCCGCCAAAGTTATAATATTTTATGGGACGGATTCAAGTGTGATCTATTGGTATAGTTGGGATTCCCTAACTTACTAGACTTAGCAGGATTCAGAGTTAAGTAGTGAAGATCGTTCGGTCCAGATTTAGCTTAAGCCCCGACCTTATACTTAGTAAGTGAAGATTTAACAAAAGAATGATATTTTATTCAAGAGCGAGGAGTTTACAAATACAGGAAGCAAAGGACTGGAAAATTAAATCCTAATCTATTTGTCCTTCTTCCTTATCTGCTCCACCGGACTTCTCTACAATCCATGCCTTGAGATCCTCCACTTTCTTCCCCCTTTCCTCAACAATTTCGTTGACCGATCTCTCCATCAGGTCAAAGAGGGGATAGTTGGGATCATTCTCCAACGGGGGCTCATCTAGTTCGGGGATCTCACGGAAGTTTCCATCCTTGGTTAAAGGGTCAATCGTCTCCCAACGATCATCTTCGGGATCCAGACCAAACTTGCTGATTATTTGGTCCTTCATATTGTCCATATATTGGGAGACGTTCGGTCCGTAAACGTTTGCCTCTAAGGCAAACATCAGGGGCGATCTGGCAAAACCCAATAGGGCTTCCCGATCCGCACCCTCAGTTGATCCTTGGACCCTAACCATGTCTTCTTTAAGTGCTTCCCATTCTTCCTTCAATGCATTCTTCTCTTCCTGGGATTGCAAGAGGAGCCTGTTGCTTTCGTCAGATATTTCTTGTATCTAACGCTCCAAGTCCAAAACTCGGGCCATGGCGGAGTTTGCTGCTGCTTGGGCCTCTCCCGCCTTAGAAGTAGCTAAGGAAAATTCGGTACCCGCTCCAAGCAGCTCTCCGTTCAGACGGTCCCGATCGGCTCTAACCAATTCCAGCTCTTTCTGTTTGATCTCAACTTGCCGCTGAGCTAAGACAAGTTGACCTTCCAGATCTTCAGACGCCGAGGAGATGCATCGGATGAGCTGGACGGCGGAAGCGAGGTCTAAGGCCCTTCTATGTGCCTGCAAGAATCAGATTGGATTAAGAATGTATACCCGAGCGGAGCAGCATGAGCTGAATACAACTTACCATAGCTTGGGATTCCAGATAGGCTAACACCAAGCTGGGCAGTGCGCCATCAATACCGGGCAGGTTTTTCTTCCCCAAGAGCCGGTATTCTTCGAGGGCGGCATCCTTCCATGAAGAGGTGACTCTTTTAGGTCCCCGGGCCTTAAAAACGGAGACTACCATCTCCTGGATAGCCCCGCGAATAACCTCGGGGTTAGACAAGGACGGGGCTAGTATCTCCCTGATTGTGACCCCTTTCGTCGGGATCGGGACTACGGGCCTGCTCACAGTTGACCG
The DNA here is from genome assembly GCA_009725065.1 of Utricularia reniformis. Taxonomy (NCBI): domain Eukaryota; kingdom Viridiplantae; phylum Streptophyta; class Magnoliopsida; order Lamiales; family Lentibulariaceae; genus Utricularia; species Utricularia reniformis. The sequence goes on from RWGZ01001436.1 coordinate 194,355, forward strand.
CAGCCTCTTATATTGCTTCGGAGCTTCCTCTTCGGGGCCCCGCTTGCTCGTTGACGTAGAGACTAAAGGCCTCTACGCTCTATCTCCTAAACTGGATGAGGGGCGGACGTCTTCCACCCGCATTAACCCCTGCAGCAATAACCGCACGACGTTAAGATCCAGAGGGGAATTATTCCTGATTATGTACATGGCAGGAAGGCCTAATGAGCGTATCCTCTTAGAGATAACCTCATCCACCTCGTCCATTGATCGGGGCTCTGGCTTGTGGCTGCTGGAACTCCCCGATGATCGTGAAGGCCCAGCCGTAGCGCTGGGTTTAGGTTTTGAGGACTGCAGCTGAGCCTCCTTCTTGGCTTTTGAAGCTGCAGCCACTGCAGCAAGTCGGTTCCAGACATTGTATCGGTGGAATCTGCAAAAGGAAAATAATAAGGATCATGAAATATGAATTAAAGCAAGCTAAGTCGTACCCGATCCTTATGACTCAGAAGAGTCAGAACTGGAGAAGATACCCTTCGGGGTAGGGGCTCCTTTTCTTTCTGCTACCCCGATCTCTAGCAGCTTCTTCTCCCGAAAGATGTCAACTCTTTTCAGACGCCGTACGGGAGGAGGAAGCATTGCCAAGGTGTTGGCAATATCAGGGTGGGATGGGTTGAACTGGCTTCGGTCCAAATTCCGGATGTCTGAGTGTTTTGGTAGGAAGGTAACTTTCAGCAGGTCCTCCCTCGGGATGTCTATCAAGACGTAGCAAGATTCTCATTCATGAGGGGAATCTTCCTTGTCTACGATAATACACTCCTTCGTTCGGGTAGCTATATAATATAGCTTGCGACCCTCTAACAACCTTCTTCCCCTACGGGATCCCATCAGGAATAGGTTGAAAAAATGCTTGAGGGTTGGCTCTACCCTCTGTTTGTGGCAATAATAAATAAAAGCATAATTGTTTAGAATTATTATATATATTTATAATTATTATTTTATTTTGATAATTTGAATATTTAAGATTTAATAATTTTTAAATAAATATATTAAAAACGAAGTACGAAACAAAAAAAAAAAATCGAAACATTGAAAAGAAATATAACGCACCGATACAAATTAATAAACAAATATTAAACGTTTTAAGTTATTTGACTAGGGGTGGGATACCCAACCGCGGAACCAAACCGAACCGATTTTAATCGGTTAAACGGTGTCGGTTAAATGGTTAATCGGTTTTTACGGTTCGATTTCATATCGGTTAAAACGATTATACGGTCGGTAATCGGTTTTATTTATTAATATCGGTGTTGTGGTCCCTTTTTAGGGGGTACAAACAGTCACCGGATTCTGAAAATCGGTTTTATTTGTTGTTTGTGGAGACAACTTGAAATAAGAAAATGGAAAGAACGCAGGCGATTTTAGCGTGTAAAAACCCCTTAAGAAAGGGGGAAAAGACCACGTTGCCGAGAGAAGAACCTCCACGGCAAATTCATTAATAAATCAATGAAATATACAAAGGGAATAAGATCAGCGGAAATGAAATTACAGCGGCTAGGGTTCTTCGAAATTGGCCTCCCAATGGTCCTCCTGAGCTTATCTTTTAGCTCTGTATTTAGAGAGTGGGAAACGCGTGTAATTAATGTCATGTCAGCGCCTCTGACAATGTTGTTTCCGCATGCTGGAAAGCGTGGTTGAGCCTGAAGTATGGAATGCATGCTGGTGGGCCCACATCCAGTCTGTCAGGGCCTATGTAGTCAGCTGGGGCCTACGCAGTCTGTCAGGACCGATCGGTCTGCTGCCTTGAGCAGTCTGTCTGGACCGATCGGGTCTGTATGGCCCTAAGCTGTCTGCTGGACCGATCGGTCTACTGCCCTAAGCAGTCTGCGGACCAATCGGATCTGTTTGACCCTAAGCTGTCTGCTGGACCGATCGGTCTACTGCCCTAAGCAGTCTGCGGACCGATCGGGTCTGTTTGGCCCTAAGCAATCTGCCGGACCGATCGGTGTGCTGCCCCTAAGCAAACTGTCTGGACCGATCGGTGTGCTGCCCCTAAGCAAACTGCCGGGACCGATCGCCCTATACTGTTTGTCTGGACCGATCGCCCTATGCTGTTTGCCTGGACCGATCGCCCTAAGCTGTTTTCCAGGACCGATCGGTCTGTTTGATAATTTCAGCTGTCGAATTATCGATTGGGCCTGACCACCTTCATTCTTGCTTAGGACTCCTCGTTGGTACCGGGTTTAATGGTTCTCAACAAGAACACATCCTTGGTACCCGGTTTAAAGGTTGTCAACACTAGCTCCTTGGGTTTCGTCATAGCAAGGCCGCTATGAACGGAAGCCAACCATGAAAAACCCGAACCTTCATATCCATGGATGTCTGCTCGTCGGAGAGCTCTGTTCTTCTATGAGTCCAAAGATAGACTACGGTTTTGGGAGCCCCGGTTCTTTTATAAGTCCCAAGGTAGACTCCTCATTTTCCTTTCGGATGAGCTTCTCCTTCATATTCCTTGTTCTCAGCATGTCGATAGAATGAATACCTCGGAAAGTAACATTTCTCACACTTTCGATTTGGCCAGCGAGTTCTTGCGGTGAATTAAGTTCTTGGTAAGTTCTAAGACTTTCTCGACTTAGTCAGAGATGTCACTAGTCCAGACCCGTCCAAAACCCCCGCCGTCCAAGTCTAACCCATATCCATGTGTGAGAGAAGACAGTTCCAATAAAAGCGTATGCCCTTATTTGTTGAGGATTCGTTACCGATTGCGAGATCTATCGCCTGCGTGATCCTCGTCGGGATAGAGACCTCAATGGGTAAATCCACAAATCGTCCCCACGGACGGCGCCAAACTGTTGTGGTTTGAAAACCGGGGGTGTCAACAGTCGACCGGTTCGTTGCAAGACGAACTCGATTGTTATTTATTTAAGTGTGGAGAAGGTTGATGATTCTAAGGCAAAGAAGGCAAACAGGTTTTTAGAGTGGAAAACATCGGAATCGAGGAAAAAACCACTTGGCTAAGGGCTAAAATAAATGCCCTCAGCCTGTTCATTAGTCACATTAGTCATTGTACAATACACGTTATGATAAACAAGAAGGAGATGGAAGACAATCGAAAATAAATCGAGAGCTCTATGCCAAGCTTAAACTTCCAGGAGAAAAACAGATCGAAAACCGAGAGTGAATCCTTTTCCTCTTTCCCTCTGTGTCCTTTTTATACTGCCACTGTACCATGTACAGTAGGGTGTCCTTTTGCGCCTGTCTTTTGCTACTAGGTCGGCTAACGTCAGGCGAAACAGCCGCCGGAAATAGCCCTGTAGCTGCATGGCGCCGGTCCTTTCGGCGCTGCCAGCCGGCTACTCTTTGGCTTCTAGCGGCTTACATCCATTGCCTAGCCACGCTATTTGTCCGTCTGTCGCGGGTTTTTGTCGCGTATGACGCATGAGGATGGCCCGAAGTAGCGCCTGCAAAAAACGGACCGATCGGTCTGGGCGTATGTGGGGAGCTGGGCCCCACGGCTCGGGACCGATCGCTAACTGTGACCGATCGGGTCAAGCGATACAAACAGGCCCTCTGCTGACCTGGGCCTCCAAGTTCGACTCACTTGCCTGGGCCGCCATGGCCCAGGCCGGCCCTAACCCTGTTCGGGGTATCGGGTTCCGATGATCTCATCAATCGGTTTTGATGTCGGTTAACCGATTAAATCTCACATGTCACATGTCTCATATTTTCATTCTCTAAATAAAAGTAATTATACTTACTTAATATTATGGTTTGTAGAATTCTTTCTATATTCTGTCATTACTTTGTCTTTAAATATACTCTAGTAATATTTTCGTTTTTCGTTATGATTAATTGCATATTTGGTGGCAATTTATGGGTATTTTATGTGTTTAGTATTTTTTTAGTGTTACGGTATTCTTGTTTTCATATTTAATTTTTCGTATTTCAGAATATTTCCAAACATGATAATATTGAATTCTTATGTTTAATTTTTGATCATTTTGTTCCTATAAAATGTATTGTGTTATGTTTAATTTGATAATAAACAATTTTAAGAAATTATTTATGTAAATATTTACATTTCAGTATTTTATATGATTATTTTTATTTTTAATATTATTTTTTATTTACTTTCTTATTTTAGATTTAAGATCTTATATTTAAAATTTTGAAATCTTTCTAAACATGATAATAATGAATTATTGTGTTAGTTTTTGTGAATTTGCTCATCACAATTTTTTGTGGATTATTGATAATAATGATTAATTCAAAAGAATTTTATTTCATTTTGGGATTAATTCGTCATTGTTGTTAAATCGTTCTCGAAAGTCCAATTCAAGTTCCATACATGATCTAGATTAACATAATCTATTTCTCGAAAGTATGAAAATCGTTTTCGAAAGTATTAAAATCAAGCTCTAAAAAAATTGACTATGGAACAAAGTTTGTGGAAATTTTTTTAAAGAATTATCAGTTTAACGGTAACCAGTTTACCGTCGATTTCGATCGGTTATAATTTTATAAAGCTGTTAAACGGTTCGGTTTTGGGCTACAAAACCGATTAACCGTAAAAGTTTTAACCGCTAACCGACCGAATCCCACCCTTATATTTGACACTGATAAAAAATGATCACACGTATGGAATAAATTTTCTTGATTAATTTTAAATATATTTGTAATTTTTTTAAATAAATGTTTTTAGTTAATTTATTTTAATATTAAAGTAATATAATATTAAATTCGATAATTTTTTAATATTTATATTTAATTAAAAATATTAAAATTGAAATGTAATATTTAATGATAAATAATGTAATAAAATGATAAAGTTTATGATATAGAAAGATAATATAAAATTTAGAGAAAGAATATGACGTAGATAAAAGAGAAATAATTAATGATGTGGATGAGTGAGAAGTGTTAGAAATGTAAAGATAATATGAGTTGGATGTGAGAGATGATGATGTATAGAAAAATTTATATTGTAGAAATGGTTTTAGGCATGAACAAGATTACAAATAGCCTCACGTAAATTTGACAATGTCCCCTTTATTTCTCGTTCATAAATCGTCACGCAAACAATCATAAATTCAAATATAGTTTTTTATAGGCGTTTTCGTTATAATCCGAAGACTCTTGGTAAGGGAACCATAACATTTATAATAGTTTATATTGATCTTTAAAGTTGTTAATTATATATTTCATCATGAAGATCCAAAATCATTCATGTTTGACAAAGACGTCTGTTAACGGTAGTTATGGTTGTGTTGAACAAATGTTTTAAATTTCGATGAAATTTCAGAAATTGCGGTGTACCAAAATAACATTCATTTCGACCAAATTTTGTGAAATTCGACAATCAGATTGAGTTTTTGTCAATCGAATTTATTTATTATTATTTTAATATAATACAAAACTCTAATAAAGATGTATTGAATTTGACTTGAATCCAATGTTTATTTTTTATTTTAAATAAATATTGATTTTATATAATCAATATCCAATTAAAATGTGTACCTTAATTTTTTATAATTAAGAAATTAGTACTAAACTTAGGGGTGTAGATGGGCCGGTCCAAACCGTGAGTTGACCTGCAGGAAATATGTGTACGGTTGGAGCCGTAAAATTAATCCATTAACCCGTACGGGTCGATATGTATTAGTCAACAGATTGATATGGACACATCTTATTTTTTTTAATTTTAGAATGAATATTGCTTCAACTCGATTTGGCTAAATTTCTAACCCGTCATGTCAACCAGTTGATGGGTTAAGAATGTTCACTAATCCGTCGGATCAATCCGTACGGGTTCATCCCGCAACACGTTGTGACAGACCCGTGTCCACCTCTAGTGAAACTTCTTATAATATTACAAAATCAACTTAGTTTATTAATTTTTCTATTAAATAGTGTGAACAAAATTTTTATCATTTCCTCAAAATTTGGTTTTTCAGTCAAATCCAAAATTTTTTCGAAATTAAAATATTGATTTGAACCATATGCCTTATTTAGATGTATATAATATATCTCTAAATTTTAAAAATACAAAAATAACATATTAAATTATGAAAATTGATTAAGGGAAAAAAGACGAAAATGATTTACTATTCCCTCTAATATCATTTTTGAATTATTTTAAACTTGAGATACTAAATATGACAATTCTAAATTTGAAATATCATTTTTAAATTATTTTAAATGTAATATTATTTACCTAATTTTTATATCCTTTATTTTCTATATTAGTATGTGTTATTTTGGAATGAATGAAAGAACATTGTTTCTTTGGAAAAAACGAACAAAATGTATATAGATATATAATAATATTGTTATTACCGTCATTACAAGTGTAATGTCATATTGGTTATGTATATAAACTTTTATTTTGATATATCATTAATAAATTAAAGTATCGAAAAAAGTATTCAAATCATTCATGTTCGTCTATTGGTTTGTTACATTTATTAATATGTAAATCGTAAAACTATGTTAAATATTAAAAAGAAAAAGTACATTGTCAAGATTGGGCCTAATTCGCCATAAACGGCCAGTCTTTTCTGGTGGAATGTATGGGCCCCAGGATATCGCAATGTTTTTCCTTGTCGGATTTTAATGTTATCATTGAATAAGAATATATTATACAGAAATTGATATATTTATAATTTGTATAAATTATTTCACTTTGTAATAATGCTACCTCAGTTCAAAAATCATGGTATTTTAAATTTCAATACAAACTCTAGGGTTTTCGAGATGATATTTTTCGACCTAAGATCACGATTAACTTCAAACTAATTGATTTTTTCACTAACTGAAATTTTACAAAGAGATCACTCATACTATGATTTCATTATCGTAAATATGATTAATATTCGAATATGTTCATTTTATTATTTTTATATTTAACATTTTAGTTCCCTTTTATTTATGGAGAGAACTTAATTTATGGAGAGAACATATTCTGAACGAATCTGCAATAAAATATAGTTGTGAATTAAAAATATTTAACTATAGTAAACCATAGAGATATTTTTCTAATTTAAAATAAAATATTAAGTATGTCTGTGGGTGAGGGAATTAATAAAAACATGCACATGTGCTATCTTTGGAAATAACCAGACTTTGATCGTCACGTGCCAATGTGTCCTTTTTATATTAAATAAGTAATTATATTTTGTGTACAAATTTTCTAATTATACTAAGTATAATTAGAATGTTCAATACTCGTATTTTCTATATTTTGGCAAATATAGTTTTGAATGTTCAATATGTGTAGCTTAATGTTTTTAACTTTATTAATTGAAATATGTCGAGACTCAAATATAATAAAAATATAGTTATCTTTCCTAATTTTGGCTATTTTTGCATCTAATATCTTAAGTAATTCTAAAAGTTTGAATTTAATAATAATTACAATATTCGATGTTTATTTTAGTTAAATCAATAGAAAACTCTAAATTGTTCAATCCGAATCGATTATTTCATATTGGCCGGTATATGAACACATGAACCAGCATATTATCTTGTATCACTCGATATCGACTTGTAGGGTCATCTCTTGGATTTTAGGGTCCGATCCTTCAAAATATAAAACCATGTGTTTATACACATGGATGTGAAAGTGTTCGCTTTACCGGTCTAAACTAGTTCGGCATCGATTTTCATTTAAGTTTTTTCTTAACTGAAATCGGACCGTTAGAAGTCAGTTTTATACCTGTTTTGATTAAATAAAACTTATTAAAAATCATGAAAAATAAAATCATAAATATTTAAATTGTACCGACCGATATAACGAATTATCTCTTATATCGGTATATCAAATTTATACTAGAATAACAAAATGAATTCTATCATTAATCTAGAAAAAATATACAATTTTGTAATAAAGTTACTTTTTAACTCTATTGGATCGATTGATTTTCTGCCCATAAAATACACCACAATTCAACCCGAAAGAAGTCGGACATAAGTCAAATCTAACTTAAATATCACAATAATAATGGTATTAATCGACGATGTTAAAATCTCGAGGACTAAATTTTCTAAATTAATAAATTCAGGGAGTGGCACTTCTCAGTGTAAATTATGTACACTAGTTTTGTGTTACAAAAATTTTGTGATTAACTATGAATTATAATGATCCAATTTGCTAAATTATATAACCTTTTGATTAATATTGGAACAAAATTCAAAGGTCTGGTGCTGTCATTTTCTCATATTAAATTTATTATCCTTCAACCTTATTTTAAGAGAAATTACAGAGGTAACTATCCTTACTCTGAGTGGTACGAGTATAGTTCTAGTTCTCCATTCCATATTTATTGAATTGAATTAAATGGAATGTTAAAAATCAAATATGCCTTAATTTTGGTTACCAAATTTTATCGATTTGGTTCGGTAAATAACGAAATTATTTATTAAATTTCGTTATATATCAAATATCAAAATTTCTAAATTGGATATATGGCGAATAATGTTCAATCCTATGTACGAGTGTCATATTACTACTTTTGGTATCATTTTTTATTTTTATAATTTTTTCTATAATGAGTTCGTTACTAAAAATAAAATATTTGAAGTAATAATAACAAGTTTTTACTTTTTAGCAATGCTATTATCATACTTTTATTTTTTACTTATTATATAAAAATGATTCATTATAATACTATAATAATTAATAAGATCACCTAAGCTACTTAATTGAAATATTCTTCTCATTAAATTTTAAAAATTAGTTTTTTTCCACTTTCTAATAATTTGAAAAATAACATTAAAAGTATTCACATTGATCATTAATCTTTGAAATTACAATTAATATGAGTTATATGTTTTATAACTATGTATTTGACATCATACAAAACCGTTGAGATCTATAAATATTTTTATGAGATTAGATAACTGTTTTAAAATAAATATTTTTAAAACCTTACAATTCTCACCTAAGTTTATATATTCAACATTATATACTAAACAAGCTTAATAATAAACTAGACTCTTGGTATGTTAATTTTAAAATGGTGTCCTTATGGTAGAGTACAAAAAAGTAGGTTTTTTTTCAAATTTGATTCTTTTTACTTTATTTTACCTGGCTGATTCCAATCATGGCGTCACTTTCTCTTTACCTCGGGAGTCGCTTCCTCACGTGAAAAAAAAACTGAATTCTAACAGTGATGTCTTCTTCCTGACACACATCCTTGTCTCATTTCTTTATCAATTTCAACTAATGGGGACATGGATTGAGACGGTTTTTACACACTCTGATTGGTACAATTGTTTATTATTCCTCCTTGTTCTTCAAATCTGAGACTTTTCTTTGATCTTCTTCTTCAAGGCCAGGAGTTGGAGTACCAGTGAAGCGTTGGAGCTTGATCGTCTGAAAAGAAAGTAGTGCATGAATCTTCACTTAAGAAATCTTGTTCTTCTATCTTTATGAAATGGGTTTCGTAGGATGTTGATTTCTTGTTAAGAATTCCACCGGAACAACACATCGCCGCCGTTGCACTTGAGTCACTGTCTGAAGCGCCTCCGCTTGGTTTATAAGTCATCTTGTTACTCTCTTCGAGCTTTGATTTCAGATCTTGAATCTGAAGAAAGAACCCACAAAATCAGACTAAGAAAAACAACCAAAAAATGCGATAATCACCTCTTGAACTAAAGCTTCATTTTCATGGCGGAGTTTCTCAAAGTTATTCTTAAGGGCATCAAAGCTAGCTTTAAGAACACCGTGATCTCTTTCCAATTGTCTAGTTTTCCAACGGGCACGGCGGTTTTGGAACCATACGGCTACTTGTCTTGGCTGGAGATCAAGTTCTAGAGCTAACCGGAGTTTTATTTCAGGGTCAAGTTTGTTTTCAACTTCAAAAGTTTTCTCTAATGCCTTCACTTGATCCACGCTTAATCTTCTCTTCTTCTCCATAACTTGCCTTGATTCTTCATCAAATCCTTCTTCCTCCATTCCTTCTAAAATGGCCTGAAAATCCCCAACGTACATACAATTGTTTGCCTGGTTATGCTCATCTGAAAATCAGAACAAATACAGAGCGGGCAAAACAAGAAGAAACTGAGCACACAAAAATTCAAATGAGCATGCAGAAAGGAAGATGGGGATCAAACCAGTCAATGAATCAGAACTTGCAAGCCTCTTCATGGTTCTTCGAGTCTGAAGGCGAAGGCAACAACTTTGGTTACTGTTTATCAAGCTGAAGAAGCAGAATATTGATTTTTTTACAATCTTTTCACTGCCAAAGACAACAAGTTGCAGCAAAACTTGCGGAACATAGTCCGAGAAAAAAAAGCATAAAAAACTCAAGAACCAAGAAAGCAGAAGATCAAAACTTGGAATATGGAGATTTCTAAAGCAAGTTACACAGATAACAACAAGCAGAAAAAACAAAGAAGAAGAAGTAGAAACTTCACTATCCAGGGTTCTTTCATTACATGATTTTAAAAGGAACAATGGTTTAAAAAACTGTTGATCCACATACGAAATTTCATGCAGAGATGGACCCTGGCTGGTAAGTTGATGTGGACGATCACTGAACTGTCTCACTAACCAGCTGGCCTTTTTAAATAAAACCCAACTGCGGTTGGGGAACTTTCACACAACCAGGGTTAGAAACTAACCATGGTTATAGACATTCCGTTGGCAAATGAAATGAATCCCAAATTCAAGATAAATGCGGTCGGTCAGCTGCTTCTGTAGTCCGTGCAATCCTCTGCCCGTGGAACTCGCCAGTCCTTTTCATCGAACCCTGTTTTTTTAATTTTCAGAAAAAATCCCATGTTCATAGACTGTGATAAAGATGATTCAAACCTCAAACCCAACAAATCATAATTCAAGAAAGAGCCTATTCTACTGTTAAAAATCACTTCTTTCGGTAGAACTAAAGACTTGATTGAAAATTGGAGTGTTGTAACAAAAGAGCAAAAAAGCAACAGATTCTAGCCTCTGCGAGAGCTATGGAGAACCTTTTGAGGAAAAAGAGAACCATACTGTTCAGTGTACGCACAATTCACCTACCGTATTCAATTCATCCAGTCCAGACCACGACATTTAATAAACAAATATAGTTAGTTTCATATCCACGACATTGAATCTGATTCATCAATAAGAAGATTTCAAGCCCCAATTGATGTTCAAGATAACAAATTCTCAGAAGACTAAATATAATTAAACTTGTGAAGTTGATTGATTCAACTAAGAAAAAGGGATTCGTGCATTTAAAAAGGTAGAAAAATCAGACAAACACAGGTAAGTCAGAAGCTTCATCTGGTCCAAACCAATACTGATGATGATTCGATCAAATTCATCAGGACTTTTGGTTCAGGACTTTTGTCGAACATCTCGGGGGCCAAGCCTGGCAACAAGTGGTCCAAGAAAAAGAAAGCAGGACCATAACATAATATCACGAGCTGCAACAGAGACTGGTGCGTATTGCATTTCCCTTTCTAACATCAAACAAACAATTTCAAAAGGGCATTATGATGACATATTCGCCAGCCCATAGCGCTTGTAACAACTAACAAATAAATGAGTCACAAAATTAACTAATTTTCCAGAGTACTCACTTAATGGCTACGTTTGTAACTATGGAGATCATATCCTCATTCTATTTAGTTAAAATCAAACATCAATATAAATTGTGTTTATTTGAATGTAAAAAACAATGGTTTCATATTTTCTCTATCTATTACAAAAAACACTTTGTAAAATTTTATTTTACTCTAAATTATTATTTAATCCATTATTAATTAAAAGTAATGATAAAAAAATTATTTAATAAAATCAAGATAATTGTACTGCTATATCAAAAACATTTTTCTTAATCATGATTATTTATATAACGATCAACTCTTATTACAGTACAATTATCTCACATCATCGTTATTTGTTCAGCGCTATTCCAAATATACCTATTGTGGCATGGTAATGTCACTGTCTATCCCATTTTTTGGAGTGAGTTGTTATTTGACATTATTTCGCATGTAGAAGTTGTGTAATTACGCAACTTCTATGTGCAAGCTTTTCTATCTATTTCTACCGCCCTCCTCCTCAACTCATCCTTGGTTGGAAATTGGCTTTGTTCCATGCGAATTTTCGTCGGTTATAAAGGATATTTTATATTATTGAAATCAACAATTCGTAACAATAATTTCCTTCTTAATACTGAAAGCTAATTTTTTTTAACTCGTATCGTGTTTCAATTTATTTCTTTCTTGGTATCGTTTTTTAGAGTATTATTTTTGTAGGTTTAAATTAAGTTTAAATTTGTATTAAATTTTAAAAGGTTTAATATTGTTACAAATGTTAATATAAATTGGATAAAATAAATTCATATAAATGTGTGTAGATAAATAAATATGTATTCATATTATTCTAAAATTTTTCTATGTATATAATATTTAGTATTTGTAATACAAAAATAGTAAAATATTTAATATAAACATTTGTAAAATTCTTGGTATGAAAGTAGATACAAAAATATTTAATTTTACTTCCAAAATATAATTTTGGAAATATGCATTTGTGTAAGTAAATATTTATAAATTATCATGTCTTAAATAGTAAAACAGTAAATAATTAATATTAGTCTTTGGAAAATAGTAAATAATAAAAACATTTGTAAGTAACATATTTAATATAAACATTTGTAAAATTATTGATATGAATTTGTAGAAAATAGATATGTATAAATATTAACATTAGTGTTTCGAAAATATTAAATAATTTATACTAATAGTTCGATAATAATACATTTTTAATGGGTTTTGATGAGAACTTTAGGACTGGACAACTTGTGATGGATAAGGTCCATTAACAATTGGGCTGATTCAAATGGTAGAAACGAATTCTTGCAGCCCATTTGTACACTTAACGAAAAGCGGTCCGATGTTCCACGATAGGACCGAAGATTACCTTGGCGAAATAAAGCATTTTCTGGTAACTGGTTCCATGGTTCGGTCTAAACAGTTACAGACTCACGCTTCCCACGCTTCGGGCCTTCACACGTTTACCACGCCTCGGTCCCGATCATGCAGACCACGCCTCAGTCCCAACTTCGTTTAACATCGCGCGATAACAACCTCTAACAAACCTGTCAGAGGCGGTTACGGAGAGTGATTTACACACGCCATTAACTCTATAAATACAGGGCAAAACGACGGAAATAGCAGGACCTTTTGGACGCATAAGAACATGCCGTTATCCTGCCGGAGTTCTTACTGCTTTCTATTCCCTTGTCATTTTCATTAAGCCTCTGTTGTATTCGATATGAATTATTTGATTAGTGAACAGGCTAAAAACATAATATGCTCTTAGTCAAGTGGTTTTCTCCCCAATTCCTGGGGTTTCCACTATAAATCGCCGTGTCTATTATTTATTTCCAGTTTTAATCGTCTTCCACAACAAAAACAAATCAAAACCGAGTTCGTTTGTTGACGAACCGGACGAATTTGGTACCCACTAAAAAGGGACCATAACAGTTTGGGGCCGTCCGTGGGGACGATTCTCTAATCCCATTTGAGTTTTCTACCAGGGATAGGATAATCAAAGGCATAGCGACTGGAACTCCGACAAATGATAGTGACGTGCTTCCCGACAGTCTCCCAGCACCAACATTCACTTTGCAAGATCTGGAAGCTGTCGTCAGGAAGGTGGTACTGGAAATTACGTCGGAGAGAAGTGGAACAGAACCACCGGCTGTTTCAAGCCCTGTTCCCAAAAGCAGAGGATACGAGAGTGATCCTGACGAGTGCAACACTGATGATGAAGAAACCATCAGGCGTGGCGTAACAACGAGGAGGCCTAGATATCTTTCTACTCCTCCTCCTCCAGCCAGAGCTCTAACTCCCGCTCCTGGAAATGATCAGGAGCAGATGTAGCGACGAATTGATGAGATCACCAGGGAGTTGGAGAGCATGCGTGCGTTGAAGGATTGCGAACCTAATCTGGGACGCAATCCTGGTTTATTTAACAGGGCTATGGAGGCCCCAATAAGGCGAAATAAGGATGATGACTGGTGGCATAATTTGCATGCGGTCCAGACATCGTCCCATCAATCTGAAGGTATATCAGCCGCCTTGGGAGATTTGATGCTCCCCTTTTCTGAAGAGATCTGGGCAGCAGTCCCAGATCGGCATTATCGCAAACCCGGGGGGTTGCCGACATTTCGTGGTGATGTTGATCCAATCGATCACGTTGCCGATTTTGAATTATGTATGGGAACGGTTCGGGCCTCGGATTCACTAAAGTGCCGCATCTTCGAGGCATGATTACAAGGCGACGCCCGAACGTGGTTCAAAAATTTGCCGGCCCGATCTATACAGTCGTATGCCAGATTTATTTTGGCCTTCTCGGAGCAATTTGCTCCAAATGTAGGACCGCCCCGAAGCAGGCATGAACTATATCAGCTGAATTATATCCTGGCAAAGATGAGTCTTCGGTCCTTCATGGAGAAATTCAATAGGACCGTCCGGGATATCAAGCTCGAGCTCCGGGATAAGATTGATATTCTACAGCAGGTCCTGGGACCGTGCGGCCTTTCGACCAGCTTTGTAAAGAGCCCACCATCCACCTTGGGAAAACTTCTCTAGAAAATCAACAAGTATATTACGGTGGATGAAGCGCTGGGGCTTGGTTATCGGAAACCTAGCGGGAATTCTGAGCCCGCAGGTGATCATAGGGTTTCCTACCCTAAGAAGCAGTCGCGAGAAGTAGCGGCTGTAAGCGAAAAAGACGTCCCCCGAAGCAGGAGGACAATCGGGTGTATTGCGAGCTGCATCATAATCGCGATCACCCGACACTGAAGTGCCCGCTGTTAAAAGAGACGGTAGCGGCAATGAATAAAGAAAAGCCCGACCGGAATGGTCAGAAGGGCAAGCGAGCAGAATCCCCCCGAAAGGGCCATCAAGGTGACGATCGTCACTGGCCGCGGGGAAGAGATAATCGGGGACAACCCCGAAACTATAATGATCGGACGGAGGACCGACGGTCTCCTCCGCCAGAACAAGAAAGAGGCCAACACGGTCGTGAGAACCGTGGTCAGGACCGAAGAAGAAGATGGCGGGGCCGTGGTGGTAGAGCCCCACAGAACGAGGGTGGAAGACAGGAGCAGACTGCTCATTCACCTGCGGAAACAGGTGCCCAACCTCCTCGAAATGAGGCGGCACCCAGAGAAGTGGCCGGGGATATTCATGTTATCTCCGGAGGTATGAGAATAATTGAATCGGTACGGGACCGAAAGAGAACTGCGCGCAGAGACTCCGCTGAGAGCTCCGAATCTGTGGCGTTGGTGAAATATGATCCGGTGGAACGGTCCTCCTCCTTCAGAGAAGACATCACTTTCACCGTGGCTGATCGGGAAGGGATCACCGATCCATGCGACGACCCCCTTACCATCACTGGAGTCATCGGGAATAGTCGTGTCCACAGAATCTTAGTGGACACCGGGGCTTCGTGCAATCTAATGAAGTGCGAGGTCGCCGAAATTTTGGGAGCTACTGCTCATGATCTCCCGATCGCTAATATAACTCTTTGGTCGTTCGACCAAATGAGCGTTATTCCATGCGGGAAGATGTTATTCCCAGTCACCCTTGGAGAGCCATCCAAGGACCGATTGGAGGATCTAGAATTCATTATCGTTGAAGTCGACTTGGCTTACAACGCCATTATCGGACGGACCGGCCTTAGTTAGTTCGAGGAGGTCCCATCTACCTATCATATGATGCTCAAATTCCCCTCCACTCATGGAGTTATTTCTATTAAGGGGGATCAGAAAGTAGCTAGGCAATGCTACATGAGCTCGTGCCGAACTTTGGCACCCATCAAAAGGGCCCGGGTGAATTTGCTGGAAGAGCTGCCGCACCCGAGGCAAGCAATGGAACCCGTAGGGTTCAAGTTGATTAACCTGGTTGAGGATGACTCAACCAAGACAACTCGCATCGGGGCACATCTAGCCCCTGACTTTGAAAAAGAACTGATCCACTTGTTGAGAAGCCACGTGGATATATTCGCATGGACCCCGGACGATGTTCCGGGGATTGACCGATCCGATAGTGAACATCGGATCAACACTGAGCCAGGAACGAAGCCTGTTAGGCAGAAAAGGAGACGCTATTCTCCTGAGAAGATCGAGATTATCCGGGCTGAAGTGAATAAGCTGCTACGGTCGGGATTTATCAGAGAAATCCACTATACTGAATGGGTTGCAAACCCAGTGGTGGTTTCCAAACCGGATGGGAAATGGCGAATGTGCATCGATTTTACCGATGTTAACAAAAGCTGTGAGTCAGACCCTTTCCCATTGCCGCACATCGACCGACTGGTAGATGCTGTTTCTGGTAGCACCATGATGAGTACCATGGATGCTTATTCTGGGTATCACCAGATCTTCTTGGCTGAGGAAGATCAGAAGAAATCATCATTCATGACCGAAGATGGGGTTTTCTGTTATGTGGTTATGCCATTCGGTCTCAAAAATGCTGGAGCAACATACCAAAGGTTGGTCAACAAAATCTTTAGAGAGTTGATTGGCCATATGATGGAAGTGTATGTTGACGATATGATTGTAAAATCTATGAATGATGAAGACCATCTTTCTTATTTGTCTCGTTGTTTCGAAGTATGCCGAAAATATAAGCTCAAACTAAATCCAAACAAGTGCTGCTTCGGGATCCGAAGTGGAAAATTCTTAGGATATTATGTTTCAGAGAAAGGCATAGAGGTTAACCCTGAGAAGGTGCAAGCTATCATTGATATGCAACCTCCGAGAAACAAAAGAGAATTTCAAAGGCTTACTGGCCGACTAGCCGCGCTGAGCAGGTTTATTTCGAAATCCACAGACCGGGCCTTACCTTTTTTCAGAGTGCTAAGAAAAGCAAGCCATATGGATTGGACCGAAGAATGCGATCGGGCCTTCTCTGAGCTGAAGACTTATTTAAGCACTCCCCCGGTGATGGTAAGTCCAACTTGTGATGAACCTTTGGGGTTATATCTTGCGGTGTCCGAAGTTGCCGTCAGCGCAGCTCTGGTGACCATACGAGATGACATTCATAGACCTGTTTATTATGTCAGTCATTCTCTAGTATCTGCTGAAACCAGGTATTCCACCTTGGAGAAATTCATGCTAGCTTTGAAGAAAGCTGTATCCAAGTTGAAGCATTATTTCGAAGGCCGAACGGTCTATGTTTATACGGATCAGCCTCTGAAAATACTCCTTAAACAGAAGGATTTGAATGAGAGATTGGCAAAATGGGCTATCAAACTCAGCGCTATGTATCTGGAATTCCTGCCCCGAAGGGCGATCAAAGCTCAGGTTCTAGCCGATTTTGTGGTTGAAATGACCCGATCGGCCATTTATCTTAACCAAGAGGACGATCGATGGACGATCCATGTAGATGGGTCGACCTTCGGAGGAAGAGGAGCGGGCATTACCCTGACAACGGTACAAGGTGATCTTATTCATTCCGCAGTTAAATTTTCATTTGTTGGAACAAATAATATGGTAGAATATAAGGCAGTATTATCAGGAATGACCCTGGCCTGAAAAATGGGAGTTAGCAGAGTACGAATGTTCTCAGACTCGAAGTTAGTAGTAGAACAGTTCGCAGGGAGATTTGAAACCCATGATATAATGATGAGGTTGTATTGCGCCAAAGTTTTGGAAATATCCAAAAAATTCAGTGAGTTCTCTCTTGACCACGTGCCACGGGAGCAAAACAAGGTTGCCGACGCACTCGCCAGATTGGCCTCAGGCATACCTGACATAGAGCCAAGCACTATTTCGGTCCATATTCAGGACCGACCTTCGGTCGAGATATCAGTGACCGAACAGTCTATTGAAGAGATCGGGGCTCTATGCCATGAACTCCAGGGCTTGAATGTTAACGCTACTGAGTCTCTGGGGGAACCCAATTGGATGGACTCTTTTATTAAATACCTCTCAAACGGCTATCTCCCTGAAGATAAGTCTGAGGCCAGGAAAGTAGAAGTTCGGGCTAAGAGATTTACCTTAGTCGATGGACGCTTGTTTAAAAAGAGTTTTGAAGGCATGCTTCTGCGTTGTTTATCTCCTATTGAGGCTGAAGCCGTCATGATTTATGTTCATGAAGGGATATGCGGCATCATTATACCACCGCATCATTATACCACGGTACCGATTGAAGGGGCTCGATCTTTATACCACCGCATCATTAGAGCTGTATACTTTTGGCCAACATTGCTTGCTGATGCCAAGCAATATACTAAACGTTGTGCCATATGTCAATAACATGCTCCACTCCCGCAATTGCCTGGGGCTCCCTTATCGATTACCCCATTGCCTTGTCCGTTTGACAGATGGGGATCGACATCCTCGGACCTTTTCCTCGGTCAATAGTGCAAAGAAAATTCCGTATCGTAACGGTGGAGTATTACTCGAAATGGATTGAAGCAGAAGCAGTAGCCATCATCTCAGAAAAAGTAGTCAAACATTTCTTATGGAGAAATATTGTGAGCCGCTTCGGGGTTCCCCGAGCGCTCATATCATATAATGGGACTCAGTTCCGTGGAAAGAGCATACGAGATCTATGCACCAAGTTGGGCATCATCCATCATTTCTCATCTGTAGCCCACCCCTAAACTAATGGACTTACGGAGGTTTCTAACAAAGTCATCCTGAAAGGATTGAAGACCAAGTTAGAAGATTTTGGAAGTAAATGGCCCGAACACATCTATAAGGTTCTATGGGCATACAGAACTACACCTCGCTCAACAACCCAGGAATCATCTTTCTCATTGGTGTACGGGACCGAACCTGTTAGCCCGGTGGAGGTTGCCATCCGATCACCTCGAATATCTCAATATGATGAACATATGAATCGTGAAAGGAGATTATTGGACCTCGAGATGATCGAAGAAAAGAGATGCAATTTATGCAAGGATGCGTGCTTATCAGCGAACTATGGAACGGGCCCATAACAAGGGAGTCCTCCCAAGAGTAATCTTTGAAGGCGATCTCGTCCTCATAAGCATTAAAGTGCAGAGGAACGTTGGAAAGCTAGACATAAATTGGGAGGGACGGTATCGAATATCAAAGAAATTGGAATCAGGTGCGTATAAACTTGAAACATTGGATGGTATAGAGGTTCCTCGAACTTGGAATGTCATGAATTTAAGGTGATATTGCTTGTGAATCTTCGATTAATGTATTTGACTCAATAAAATACATTCTCTTAAAAGTAAGTAGAAAACAAGTAAATACAAAACAAACTATTTCTAATGGAATGATGGACCGATCTTGAATTTGGGTGACTTAGGACGAATCTGGACTGGTGACCGAAGCTCCTTGTCCGCAAGGCTCCCAAGTTGTAGTGACCGCTCTGACGAGTCAGATGCTCCTGCTCTTGCCCAGCCCCATGGATGAGTTGTGATTCTCCCAGAACTCATTACGAACTAAAACACTTCCTTCAACGGCATTCAGTCTTTAGGAATTGCCCTTTGTACCTATGAAATCTGCTACGATAAAAGGAATGGTAGTCAGCATATCGAAACATAAGATCGGTCCTAATATAAGACGTATTATGAGCAAAGCTTAGCCAACAAAACCTAAGGGACTTTATTAGAACCAAGGTTCAGCCGAAGCTCATAAAAACTCATATGAAACGCAGACTACGCCTATCCAATCAAGTATTGACTCCAAGGACGGAATAAGAGTGACCCACACACAATGTAAAACGACCTATCCAATCTGATTTGATACGAATGAACCAAACATAATGTCTGGGACCGATGGTTAACACCCTATAAGCGTCCCCGATCTTACACTTATTTGTTTACTTAGAAGTTGGTTATATTACTTCGTTCTGGCAATTAAAAGGATAGGAATTGAAGGAAAAGAGTTATATTGAAAATAAGAAGTAAGGCAGATACAAAGTATAAATGAAATCTAGCTAATCTGCCCATCTTCTTTATCTTCAATCTCCGGCTCCTGCGGTTCGGTCCGGGCTGCGAGCTGCTTTAGTTTTTCTTCCTGATCGGCTACCTTTGGGTTGACCGCTCTCTCCATCTCTTCAAAGAGATAGAAGAAAGAGTCTTCTTCCAGAACAGGCTCTTCCAAAGTTGGAATAACCTGAAAATTGCCATCTTTTTGAAGTGGCTCGATCGTCTTCCATCGCTCGTCCGAAGGAGAAAGCCCGAACTGCTGAATAACTTGCTCTCGCATGTTATCCAAATACTTAGCAGTATAAACCGATGTATGTTATCCGCCAAAGCGAATAACAAAGGGGACCGAGCGAAACCCAGAACTGCTTCCCGGACCGAAACTTCGGTCGAAGTGCGGGCCCTTGTCAACTCCTCTTCCAAGGCCGTCTTGTCTTCTTGGGCCCGAAGGAGAAGTTCGTTCAGTTTGTTCCTCTTCACCTGGGCCCGACCTTGGACTTCGTTGATTTCATGCTCTTTGGCCCGCAGCTTGGCCTCCAAGTCGGCAATTCGCCCCTGAGCTGTTTGTCCTACCTTCTCCAGCTTAGAGACCTTATCTGCTAAGAGCCAGACCTCCGTCCCAGCTCTTAGCAACTCGTTGTCCAATCGGTCCCGGTTCTCCCGTACCGTGACCAACTCACCATACTTGATTTCAACTTGCCTTTTCGCATGGTCAAGTTGATCTTGGACTTTCTGGGACACAACGCTGTCACCCTGGTTCTTCTCCACGGTGATGGCAGTTGTGAAGGCTTTCCTCAACATCTTCACAAGATAACACATTTAAAAAGATGACACTTCGGACCTTCATTTTAAATAAAATTACCTTGTTCGTGAGGTCGAAGAAACCTTCCATAATGTCTTCAGCAGACATGCCCGCTTGGACGTTGTCTGTGTTTTGCTCCCCATAAAGGCGGAAGTCCTTTAGGAAAGCACTCCTCCAAGAGGTTAATTTCCTCCCCTTGCTGAACCTGTCCAGCAGGCCCAAAGCAACTCCCCAGTCGGAGTTAGTCTTAGGGCCCGATGCAGGCTCCTTCAAAACGATCCCCTTAGTAGGGACTGAAGTGCTGTCCCCCCTTTTCAGCCTTTTCAATTCCTTCGGGGCTTCCGCTTCGGTCACCCTTTTCCCTTTTCCTAAGGGGATCGGCGGCGGGGAGACGTTCGCCTTAAGGTGAGGACCGGGGAGAACCTTCTCCAAGGGAACGACTCCCTGCAGCAATAAAACAATAGTATTAGCATTAATAAATGAGTTGTTTCCGATTTGGTAGAGGCTGGATAAGCTCAAAGAACGAATCCGAGCCTTTATCACCTCCTCTACCACTCCAAATACCCGAAACGCAGGCCCTTCGCCGGTTGATGGGCTGCCCTGTACAGCGAAGGGTCAATGTGCCCGGCCGGTTGTTTGGATCGGGGGGTTCCCGGACCCCGAAGGTACCAGCGTACCCCCAGTTGTTGATTCACTCCCCTCAGCGCTGCCCGATGCTTTGCGTTGTCCTTCAGAAGGACGAACCGAAGCAGCTGCCATGCGTTTGAAGCGAGAGCTAGGCATTGTCTCAGTCGAATCTGCAAAACAAATACATAAGGATAAGGAAAGGATAAAATAAGAACATTACTTCATACCCGATCCTTCTGATGGATCTGAGCCAGAAACCATCCCCTTCGGGGATGGGGCTGCGGTCCTACCCGCGACACCTATTTCTATTAATCTTTTCTACCGAAGCAGATCTATTCGCTTAAGGCGCACTTCGGGAGGGGGGAACATCGCAAGCGTATTTGTGGTGTCCGGACGGGAAGGGTTGAACCTGGTTCGGTCCAACTGACCTATGCGTGGGTGAGTTATGCGCGGCCACACCTTCAACAGATCCTCTTTCGGGACTGTTATCCACACATAACAGACCTCCCACGCATGAAGAGACTCCTCCTTATCTACAATAGCGTACTCTTTGGTGCGCACCGCTATATAATATAGTTTGCGGCATCCTAATATACCTTTCCCCTTTCGGGATCCCACTAAGAACAGGTTAA
The DNA here is from genome assembly GCA_009725065.1 of Utricularia reniformis. Taxonomy (NCBI): domain Eukaryota; kingdom Viridiplantae; phylum Streptophyta; class Magnoliopsida; order Lamiales; family Lentibulariaceae; genus Utricularia; species Utricularia reniformis. The sequence goes on from RWGZ01001436.1 coordinate 216,307, forward strand.
AAAAATGTTCTAAGGTCGAGGCCCGATTCTGTTGGTGGCAATAGAATATAAATGCCACTATATACACATAACTACCCGGGAATAACGCAAAAGTGGGGCAGTGAATTTCTTTAAGCACGGCCGCTACAAAGGGATGTAGCGGAAAACGAAGCCCGCACTTTAAAGTGGCGTAACTGACCGGAATAGCAGATGCCGGCACGTTCATTTCCGCCGGAAGGAAACAGGGAATATCTTCCCGTCCCTTCCAGATAGAATAATGTGCCGGAATCGAAAATCTAGACCTAAACTCCTCAATATCCAACTCAGACATGGATGGGTATCTCATTTTATGAGGAGCCATAAGTGTATACCTTAAAGTAAGTGGATTGAAAGGGATTGAACGTGAAATGGATTGAGGGCACAGAGAGTCGATTATGCAGTTCTTCCTTCGCGATAATGACGATGAGGGGAAACAGTGCTCAAAATCCTGATTTAAATATTAATCTCCCAGCCAATGGTGAGCCGCCACATAATACTGCCCAAGACAGTGACAGTATAAGGCGCACTCATCACGCCTCTTGAACTATCGAATGTGAAGAGGCGCAAATCGGGATATTAATATTTAAAGAATAACAAAGATAAAAATATAACTTACATATACGTTATTAAGTTTCAAACGCAATTAATTCCTACACAAAGGGAAAGATCGGTCCCCTGGAAGCTCACTACCTACAGGTACGGTCCCATGTTCTCACGAATGTGCAAACATCATGTGATCGGCCTTGTATCACCTCTACGATGGCAATCAAGCCCGAGGGGCTAGTAATGAGAACTTTAGGACCGGCCACCTTGTGATGGATAAGGCCCATTAACAATTGGGCTGATTCAAATGGTGGAAACGAATTCTTGCAGCCCATTTGTACACTTAAACGAAAAGTGGTCCGATGTTCCACGATAGGACCGAAGATTACCTTGGCGAAATAAAACATTTTCTGGTAACTGGTTCCATGGTTCGGTCCAAACAGTTACAGACTCACGCTTCCAACGCTTCGGTCCTTCACACGTTTACCACGCCTCGGTCCCGATCACGCAAACCACGCCTCTGTCCCGACCTCGTTTAACATCGCGCGATAACAACCTCTAACAAACCTGTCAGAGGCGGTTACGGAGCGTGATTTACACACGCCATTAACTCTATAAATACAGGGCAAGACGACGGAAATAGCATGACCTTTTGGACGCATAAGAACAGGCCGTTACCCTGCCGGAGTTCTTACTGCTTTTTATTCCCTTGTCATTTTCATTAAGCCTCTGTTGTATTCGATATGAATTATTTGATTAGTGAACAGGCTAAAAGCATAATCTACTCTTAGTCAAGTGGTTTTCTCCCCAATTCCTAGGGTTTCCACTATAAATCGCCGTGTCTATTATTTATTTCCAGTTTTAATCGTCTTCCACAACAAAAACAAATCAAAACCGAGTTCGTTTGTTGACGAACCGGACGACTGTTGGTACCCTTAAAAAGTGACCATAACAGGTTTAATTCAATTTTAGTCCATCAAATTACATGCCGTGAGAATTTTGGTCCCTTGATTTTTAATAATGCACTAGATGTCCCTCAATTAATCAATAATGTCAATTTTGGTACATAATGACAATATACCATTGAAAAATTTCTAAATTAAATTTCAAAATGGAATTTAAAAATTTCATAATTTTGGTACATAATGACTATCTCTACCAGAACTCACTCCCTCAATCGCCATCTTTCTATTGTCAATTTTCTATCAAAAACATTGATTAAATATGATCAATATAGTTAGAGTTTACGTTACGATTGAAGATTGTGTTTACAATATGATTGGTCCGACACTGGATTATGAATAATGGAACGTGCAGGGTGCCGGAGTTATATTTAAAGATAGAAATTGGTGACGGAGTGAGTCGAGAAAAATTGCATTTGAAAATGTTATAAGAGTATTTTGGTCATTATGTACCAAAATTGACACATATTGTTAATTGAAAGATATCTAATGCATTATTCAAAATTGAGGGACCAAAATTGTCACATCATATAATTTGAGGGACTAAAAGTGAATTAAACCCCATTTTTAATATTTAAATTTCAAAATTATAAATATTCAGCATTAATTTATTTTGACTAATTTGGTTTATATTTGTGTATATTATTTGTGAAAAATTTATCATGAGTTCTATAAGAGTAATCTAAGTATGACCCTAGAGTGGTTGAGGGGCATAATTCATCTATGATGGACCATTAGATAGAGATTTGAAACCCAGACATGATTTTCTGATTGGCGAAAGTGATGAACCAATTGAAGAATCAGATTTCGTCGGGTTACCGAAACCACACTACCCGAGAGCGTATGGCTGGTTTTTTGCCAGAGCTTTTGGTACACATGTTTCTTGAAGACGGTCCAATGATTGCTTATGAGTTTGTTGCAGGTAATCGTATGTGGGATTACATAACGTATAATGTGCGGAATTCCGAAACTAAGTGCCCAATTGACTTTTAAAAATAGGAAGATAAGTACTTTATTTTCGATATTGGTACGCATATTTCAAATACGAGTTTCACGTGGATGATAATACATTGAAGTTGTTACTATTGAAATGTTATTTCAATCAAATATATGGCTTCAATTTTCGAGGACATCAAGACAAAATTGATCATATTTGGCAAGTCAATAACACTTATCTCCTCATACATACAACGTAGGCAACATTAGAGTTAATCACAAAAACATGTCTATTAGTTTCATTGCCAAGGAGATCATACCGTAAATTTGGGAGATGGCTCTTATTCAAATGAGATAATAATTTGGTAAGTAATTTTGAATAAACACTGATGTTCACTTATTTACATGCTAACTTAAAATGAATGTTTCTTTTTTGGTATAGACAATTCTATAAAGTTGATCAGGGAACACATAAAAGCAAAATATGATTTCTCAGTAAAGTATAAAAAGACATAACGTTCAACCAATGTTTTAAAAACCGATACCGACCGGTATACCGGATAAACTCATTGGATCGATATACCGGATATGTTCCGGATATTAAAATAAATTAAATTATAAAATATTTATATTTTATTTTTAAAAAAATAAAACCCGACCCAACCAGCAAAAAACATGTATGTTATGGTCCCTTTTTAGGGGGTACCAACAGTCACCCGATTCGTCAGCTAACGAACTCGGTTTTGATTTGTTTTTTATGGGGAATGCGATTAAAACTAGAAACAATAAAGAGACACAACGATTTATAGTGGAAACTCCAGGAATTGGGGAGAAAACCACTTGATTAAGAGCGAATTACGCTCCTAGCCTGTTCACTAGTCAAACAATTCATACACAAGACATCAGAGACTTAATGAAAATGACAAGGAATAAGAAAGCATTAAGAACTCCGGCAGGATAACGGTTTGTTCTTACGTGTCCAAAATGTCCTGTTATTTCCGTCGTCGCTGTCTGTATTTATAGAGATAGTGGAGTGTGTAAATCACGCTCTGTAACCGCCTCTGACAAGTTTGTTAGAGGTTGTTGTCGCGCGATGTAAAACGAGGTTGGGACCGATGCTTGGTCTACGTGAACGGGCCCGAGGCGTGGTAAACGTGTGAAGGCCTGATGCATAAAAAGCGTAGGTTTGTAACCTTTTGAACCGAACCACGGAGCCAGTTACAAGAAAACGCTTTATTTCGCCAAGGTTATCTTCGGTCCTCTCGTGGAACATCGGGCCGCCTTTCGTTAAGTGTATAAATGGGCTGCAAGAGTTCGCTTCCACCATTTGGATCGGCCCAATCGTTATTGGGCCTCATCCGTTACAGGGTGTCTGGTCCTAGAGTTCTCATTACTAGCCCATCGGTCTTGATTGCCATCGTAGAGGTGATACAATGCCGATCACATAATGTTTACACATTCGTGAGAACATGGGACCGTACCTGTAGGTAGTGAGTGTCCAGGGGGTCGATCTTTCCCTTAAGTGTAGGAATTAATTTGTATTTAAAACTCAATAAAGTATATTTGTGTTATATTTTTATATTTGTTATTTTTTAAATATTAACATCCTGATTTGCGCCTCTTCACATTCGACAGTTCAACAGGCGTGATGAGTGTGCTTGTACTGCCATTGTGTGGGGCAATATTACGTGGCAGCTCACCATTGGTTTGGAGATTAATATTTAAATCGGGGTTTTGGATATTGTTTCTCCTCATCGTCATTTCGCGAAGGAAGAACTGCCAAATAGAGCTCTCTGCGCCCTCAATCCGTTTCACGTTCAACCCGTTTCATTTCGATTTTCGTTAATGTATATTCTATGGCTCCTCATAAAACGAGATACCCAGCCATGTCTGAGTTGGACATTGAGGAGTTTAGGTCTAGGTTTTCGATTCCGGCACATTATTCCATCTGGAAGGGACGGGAAGATATTCCCTGTTTCCTTCCGGCGGAAATGAATGTGCCGGCGTCCGCTATTCCGGTCAGTTACGCTTCTTTGAAGTGCGGGCTTCGTTTTCCACTGCATCCTTTTGTAGCAGCCGTTCTTAAAGAAATTCATTGCCCTACTTTTGCATTGTTTCCGGGTAGTTATGTATATATAGTGGCGTTCATATTTTATTGCCACCAATAGAATAGGGCCCCGACAGTAAAACATTTTTTCAACCTGTTCTTGGTGGGGTCCCTAAGAGGTAAGGGTCTATTGGGATGCCGCAATCTATACTATATAGCGGTGCGCAATAAAGAGTGCGCTATAGTGGATAAAGAAAAGTCTCTCCATGCGTGGGAGTCTTGTTACGTGTGGATTACAGTCCCAAAAGAGGACCTGTTGCAAGTATAGCCACGCATAACTCACCCACGCATATGTCAGTTGGACCGAACTAGGTTCAACCCCTCTCGTCGGGATACCGCAAATACACTTGCGATGTTCCCCCCTCCCGAAGCACGCCTTAAGCGAACGGAGCTGTTTCGGGAAGAAAGACTGAAAGAATTAGGTGTCACGGGTAGGACCGGAGCCCCATCCCTGAAGGGGATGTTTTCTAGCTCAGATCCATCAGAAGGATCGGGTATGAAGTAATGTTTTTATTTTATCCTTTCCTGATCCTTATGTATTTGTTTTGCAGACTCAACTGAGACGATGCCTAGCTCACGTTTTAAGCGTATGGCGGCTGCTTCGGTCCGTCCTTCTGAAGGACAACGCGAAGCATCGGGAGTGTTGATGGGAGTGAATCAGCAACGGGGGGTACGCTGGTCCCATCAGGGTCCGGGAACCCCCCGATCCAAACTACCAGCGCAAGCACATTGACCCTGCGCTGCACAGGGCAGCCTTCGACTAGGGAAGGGCATGCGTTTCGGGTATTTGGAGTGGTAGAGGAGGTGAAACGGCTCAGATTCGTTCTTTGAGCTTATCCAGCTCTATCAGATCGGAAACAACTCCTTTATCAATGCTAATGCTATTGCTTTATTGCTGCATGGAGCCGATCCCGTGGAGAAGGTTCTTCCCGGTCCTCACCTTAAGGCGAACGTCTCCCTGCCGCCGATCCCCTTGGGAAATGGGAAGAGGGCGACCGAGGCCGAAGCCTCGAAGGATCCCAAAAGGCTGAAGGACGGGGAGAGCGCTTCGGTCCCTACCAAGGGGATCGTTTTGAAGGAGCCTGCATCGGGCCCTAAGACTAACTCCGACTGGGGAGTTGCCTTGGGCCTGCTAGACAGGTTCAGTAAGGGGAGGAAACTAACCTCCTGGAGAAGTGCTTTCTTGAAGGACTTCCGCCTTTACGGAGAGCAAAACCCAGACATCGTCCAAGCGGACATGTCTGGGGAAGAGATCATGGAGGGCTTCCTCGACCTTACCACTAAGGTAATTTTCTTTTATATGAAGGTCCGAAGCTTCACTTTTTGACCTTGCTATCTTATGCAGATGCTGAGGAAAGCCATCACCATTGCCATCACCGTGGAGAAGAACCAGGGTGGCAGTGTTGTGTCCCAAAAAGTCCAAGATCAACTTGACATTGCGAAAAGGCAAGTTGAAATCAAACACTGTGAGTTGGTCACGGTACGGGAGGACCAGGATCGACTGGAAAGTGAGCTGCTAAGAGCTGGGACGGAGGTCTCACTCTTAGCAAATAAAGTCTATGAGCTGGAGAAGATAGGACAATTAGCTCAGGGGCGAATTTATGACCTGGAGGCCAAGATGCGGGCCAAGGAAGAGGAGGTCAACCAAGTCCAAGGTCGGACCCAGGAGAAGAGAAACAAATTGAACGAGCTTCTCCTTCGCGCCCAAGAAGAGAAGACAAACTTGGAGGAGTAGTTGATAAGAACCCGCACTTCGGCAGAAGGTTCGGTCCGGGAAGCAGTCTTAGGCTTCGCTCGGTCCCCCCTATTATTCGCTTTGGCGGATAACATACACGGGGTGTACATTGCTAAATACCTGGACAACATGCGAGAGCAGGTTATAAAGCAGTTCGGACTTTCCCCTTCGTACGAGGGATGGAAAGCGGTCGAGCCACTTGAGAGAGATGACAACTTTCTGGTTATTTCAACTTTGGAAGAACTTGTTATGGAACAAGACCATTTCTTCTATCTCTTTGAAGAGATGGAGAGAGCGGTCAACCAAAAGTTGGCCGACCAGGAGGAAGAATTGAAGCAGCTCGCGGCCCGGAACGAACCGCATGATCAGGGAATTGAAGACAAGGAAGATGGGCAGGACAGTTAGAATTTCAGTTATATTTTGTACCTGCTTTGCTCATTGTTTTCAATATACAACGCTTCCCTCTCAACTTTTGTCTCTTTAATTGCCAGAACAAAGTGTTATAACTAAATTTAAAGTGAATTAATATGTTTCAAATTAACGTGAGTGTTTTAACCACCAAGTATAAGATCGGGGATGCTTATAGGGTGTTAACCCATCTGTCCCAGATATTATGTTTGGCTTACTCATGTCAATTCTGATTGGATCGATCGTTTTACATTGTATGTGGATCACTCTTACTCCGTCCTTGAAATCATTGTATGATTGGAGAGGCGCGGTCTAGGTTCAATATGAGTTATTATAAGCTTTGGCCGAACCTTGGTTCTACTGAAGTCCCGTAAGTTATATTGGCTAAGATTTTTCTCATAACATGTCCCATACTAGGACCGAATTTGTGTTTCGATATGTTGACCGTTCCCATTCCTCTTTTTGCGGCAGATTTCGTAAGTACAAAGGCTATTTCTCAAGAACGAATACCGTTGAAGGGAGTGTTTTAGTTCGTAATAAGTTCTAGGAGAATCGCAACTTATCCATGGGACTAGGCAAGTGCAGGAACATCTGACTCGTCAGAGCGGTCACTACAACTTGGGAGCCTCGCGGATAAGAAGCCTTGGTCACCAGTCCAGATTCGTCCTAAGTCACCCAACTTCAAGATCGGTCCATCACTCAATTAGAGATAATTTGTTTTGTATTTACTTGTTATCGGCTTATGCTTAAAGGAATGTATGTTTATTAAGTCAAACAGGTTAATCGAAAGTTCACAAGAAATATCGCATTAAGTTCATGACATTACAAGTTCGGGGGACCTCTATACCATCCAATGTCTCAAGTTTATACGCACCTGATTCCAATTTCTTTGATATTCGATACGGTCCTTCCCAGTTTCTGTCTAACTTTCCAACGTTCCTCTGCACTTTCATGCTTCTGAGGACGAGATCGCCTTCAAAGAATTCTCTTGGGAGTACTCGTTTGTTATGGACCCGTTCCATAGTTCGCTGATAAGCACGCATCCGCGCATAAATTGCATCTCTCTTTTCTTCGATCATCCCGAGGTTCAATAATCTCCTTTCACCATTCATATGCTCCTCATATTGAGATATCCGAGGTGATCGGATGGCAACCTCCACCGGGCTAACAGCTTCGGTCCCATACACCAATGAGAAAGGTGATTCATGGGTTGTTGGGCGAGGTGTAGTTCGGTATGCCCATAAGACCTCATAAATGTGTTCAGACCATTTCTCTCCAAAATCTTCTAACTTGGTCTTCAATCCTTTCAGGATAACCTTGTTACATATCTTCCTAAGTCCATTAGTTTGGGGATGGGCTACTGACGAGAAATGTTAGATGATGCCCAACTTGGTGTATAGATTCCGTATGCTCTTTCCACGGAACTGAGTCCCATTATCTGATATGAACGCTCGGGGAACCCCAAAGCGACTCACGATATTTCTCCATAAGAAGTGCTTGACCACCTTCTCTGAGATGATGGCTACTGCTTCTGCTTCAATCCATTTCGAGTAATACACCAGCACTACAATACAAAATTTTCCATGCCCTATTGACCGAGGAAAAGGTCCGAGGATATCAATCTCCCATCTGTCAAACGGACAAGGCAATGGGGTAACCGATAAGGGAGCCCCAGGCAATTGCAGGATCGGAGCATGGTACTGACAAATGGCGCAACATTTAGTGTATTTCTTGGCATCTGCAAGCAATGTTGGCTAAAAATATACAGCTCTAATGATGCGGTGGTATAAAGATCGAGCCCCTGAATGAATGCCGCATATCCCTTCATGAACATAAATCATGACGGCTTCAGCCTCAACAAGGGATAAACAGCGCAGAAGCGGGCCCTCAAAACTCTTTTTAAACAAGCGTCTGTCAATCAAGATAAATCTCTTAGCCCGAACTTCTATTTTTCTGGCTTCGGACTTGTCTTCAGGGAGATAGCCGTTTGAAAGGTATTTAATAAAGGGGTCCATCCAATTGGGTTCCTCCGTAGATTCAGTAGCGTTAATATTCAAGCCTTGGAGTTCATGGCATAGAGCCCCGATCTCTTCAATAGACTGTTCGGTCACTGATATCTCGACCGAATATCGGTGCTGAATGTGAACTGAAATAGTGCTTGGCTCTATGTCAGGTATGCCCGCGGCCAATCTGCCGAGTGCGTCGGCGACCTTATTTTGCTCTAGTGGCACGTAGTCGAGAGAAAACTCACTGAATTTTTTGGATAATTCCAGAACTTTGGCACAATATAACATCATCATCGGGTCATGAGTTTCAAATCTCCCTGCGAACTATTCTACTACTAACTTCGAGTCTGAGAACATTCGCACTCTGCTAACTCCCATTTTTCGAGCCAATGTGTGAGGTCCCCTCGGGGGTGCGAGAGAGAGGACACGCTTAACTTTCCAGTTCTAACGTTCCGGTTGCCACTTTGCTAGGGAAAAGGTCTCGTGCAATGGGAGACGAATCATAATACTTTAATACGATCGTTCCCCGTCTATAGCCAATGTAGGGATTCGCCTAAGGTGCCCTCTCTCTCGNCTTTCTCGCCTACAGCCGCTACTTCTCGCGACTGCTTCTTAGGGTATGAAACCCTATGATCACCTGCGGGCTCAGAATTCTCGCTAGGTTTCCGATAGCCTAGCCCCAGCACTTCATCCACCTTAATATACTTGTTGATTTTCTGAAGAAGTTTTCCCAATGTGGATGGTGGGCTCTTTACCAAGCTAGCCGAAAGGCCGCACGGTCCCAAGACCTGCTGTAAAATATCAATCTTATCCCGGAGCTCGAGCTTGATACCCCGGGCGGTCCTATTGAATTTCTCCATGAAGGACCGAAGACTCATTTTTGCCGGAATATATTTTAACTGATATAGTTCATGCCTTCTTCAGGGCGGTCCTACATTTGGAGCAAATTGCTCTGAGAAAGCCAGAATAAATCCGCCATACGACTGTATGTATCGGGCCGGCAAATTTTTGAACCACGTTCGGGCGTCGCCTTGTAATCCTGTAGCGAAGATGCGGCACTTTAGTGAATCTGAGGCCCGAACCGTTCCCATGCGTAATTCAAAATCAGCAACGTGATCGATCGGATCACCGTCACCACGAAATGTCGGCGCATGCCCAAATTATGATCACCGTCACCGTCAAACACCATCATAATCCTCATGCGGGGCTCGACATGCCCAAATTACGAGACTACCCCAAAAATCACACTACTCAATCAATATATTAGAAAATATCAAAAATATCATTTATCTACGTAAGACGAGCCCCGGGATACTAAAACTACATAAATAACCCCAGACTACATCAGACTTTCTTTCAAGGCCATATTTACGCCAAGTGGGTGCCTATGTAATTGCTGACCATGGATAATATATTTCTTTTTTAATTATTTTTTTGGTTTCTTTATTATATTTTATATAATATAATTAGCTATAATAAATATATAATTATAAATATGAGTAAATATTTAAAAATATTTTATTTTGATATGTAATTTAATTTAAATAAAAATAATTTAAATATGTTTTTTAAGTAAAATTTGATCGTTTCGAAATGAATATATTAAAAACGAATATGAAGTAATTATAAAAACATAATTAAAATATTGAAATATAATACAATACAATGACAAATTAATAAATAGCGAAACGTTGAGATTATTAAAATTAAAAATATTAAAATTAATATGTAATATTAATGATAAATGAATAATAATAGATAAGTTGATAAGATAGAAAGATAAAATTAAATAGATAAAGAAGATAATATAGATGAAAGAGAAATAAAAAATAATGTAGATAAATGAGAAATTTAAAAAGTTGAAAGAGAATATAATATTGATTTAAGATAATGATAATGTGCATAAATATGTATATGGTGGAAATGATTTTGAACGTGAATAAAATTACATTAACCTTAGTGTTTGTCAATGTCCATCAAATGAGACTCCACATTAGGTAGGGTGGCACTGTCCTATCAAATAACTGTTTAAATACATCCAACACATTAATTAGGAATTTTCGTTGAGCTATCAACGGATTAACTCAACGAGTTATAAATTCGATTAAACCCGTCAACTAATTGATATAGTTTAAACCTAACACAACATTAAACCTTATACTAAAAAAACTTCAAAAAAACTCAAAAAAAAAGTTAATTAGCCAATTAGTATACACTCATTTTTTTTTGAACCAAACCATGATAAAAGGAGCCTATACAAAACCCATTAATGTTTTTCTTGGAATTGAGACAAGGAACACAATTCCAAAAAGTCAAAAAACTTCGGGAGTCACAAGCTCAAAGATGATAGGAAAACAGCTCACACAGCGCTTGCATTAAAGGGGTAAGCAACTTTGGCCGAATGACTAACTGAGCCACCCATAGAGGCATTGAAACAACTTTGCCTTAAGAGAAAGAGAATAAATCTGATGAATAATTATACATTTTCATTTTAAATACATTACAATTTTTAACATTAATAATGATGACATTTTTAACAGCAGCAGCATTTTGCGTTTCCATCCTGAAATGGCTCTTCAATCCCACCAAATTCCATGCCTTCATCATCTTCGATATGCGATTCATTGTACCGGTAAAGTATCGCAACCAGAACGAAAACAGCTAAATTCACAGCCATCAGCCAAGCCAGGGTCCATAAATACTTATCCAATCTACTTGCATTAAGATCATGTTGAAACCAGTTCATTTGCCCACCTCTTTCACTCACTTTCCCCACAACGAAAACCGACAGGACACTACCAAGCATTCCGATCCCGAAAACACCGGTAATGAAGAATGGCATGTACCTTCTAGTTGATACAGGGGACTGATCAATGAAGAAATCAATGGCAGAGGAGTTGAAGACACCGTTAAATGCACCGAGTAGAAGAAACTGTGGCAACAGCCAGAACATGGTCATGGGGACTGTTTCATCCGGTTTGTCTACTAAACCATGTCGTTGAACGATTCCAAGGCGTCTTTCCTCCACTCTAGCTGCTGTGATGCAGCAAAGTATAGCGAGAATCATCGAAAATGTGATCCCAATTGGTGGGGCGAGCTTTCTCAGATCACATTCACCCAATGATTTGGCAAATGTGGCATATAATTGTGCACACCTGTCCTGGCTTTGCTCATAGAACCAGAGGAGGACTACTGTGGGTAACGTTAGCCTGCCAACTTTCCGGTTTAAGTGCTCGAGTTGGTGAACGAAGAAGGTTAAACCAATGCCCGAGACAACTCCGCATAGAATGAATGTCATCCAAACAGGAATCATGCGTATGNTAATTAGGAATTTTCGTTGAGCTATCAACGGATTAACTCAACGAGTTATAAATTCGATTAAACCCGTCAACTAATTGATATAGTTTAAACCTAACACAACATTAAACCTTATACTAAAAAAACTTCAAAAAAACTCAAAAAAAAAGTTAATTAGCCAATTAGTATACACTCATTTTTTTTTGAACCAAACCATGATAAAAGGAGCCTATACAAAACCCATTAATGTTTTTCTTGGAATTGAGACAAGGAACACAATTCCAAAAAGTCAAAAAACTTCGGGAGTCACAAGCTCAAAGATGATAGGAAAACAGCTCACACAGCGCTTGCATTAAAGGGGTAAGCAACTTTGGCCGAATGACTAACTGAGCCACCCATAGAGGCATTGAGACAACTTTGCCTTAAGAGAAAGAGAATAAATCTGATGAATAATTATACATTTTTATTTTAAATATATTACAATTTTTATAATTAATAATGATGACATTTTTAACAGCAGCAGCATTTTGCGTTTCCATCCTGAAATGGCTCTTCAATCCCACCAAATTCCATGCCTTCATCACCTTCGATATGCGATTCATTGTACCGGTAAAGTATCGCAACCGGAACGAAAACAGCTAAATTCACAGCCATCAGCCAAGCCAGGGTCCATAAATACTTATCCAATCTACTTGCATTAAGATCATGTTGAAACCAGTTCATTTGCCCACCTCTTTCACTCACTTTCCCCACAACGAAAACCGACAGGATACTACCAAGCATTCCGATCCCGAAAACACCGGTAATGAAGAATGGCATGTACCTTCTAGTTGATACAGGGGACTGATCAATGAAGAAATCAATGGCAGAGGAGTTGAAGACACCATTAAATGCACCGAGTAGAAGAAACTGTGGCAACAGCCAGAACATGGTCATGGGGACTGTTTCATCCGGTTTGTCTACTAAACCATGTCGTTGAACGATTCCAAGGCGTCTTTCCTCCACTCTAGCTGCTGTGATGCAGCAAAGTATAGCGAGAATCATCGAAAATGTGATCCCAATTGGTGGGGCGAGCTTTCTCAAATCACATTCACCCAATGATTTGGCAAATGTGGCATATAATTGTGCACACCTGTCCTGGCTTTGCTCATAGAACCAGAGGAGGACTACTGTGGGTAACGTTAGCCTGCCAACTTTCCGGTTTAAGTGCTCGAGTTGGTGAACGAAGAAGGTTAAACCAATGCCCGAGACAACTCCGCATAGAATGAATGTCATCCAAACAGGAATCATGCGTATGATGGTTTTGGTTTCTTCAACTTCTGTGACCCTGCAAAGAGTCCATCTGTTGCTTTCTTGCTCTTCTTGAGGTTTTGATGTTACTATAATAGCAGCCTTGTCCAAACATCTGAATAAAAAAACATCTGCCTTGTAATAAAACTAACTATTCAAAGAAAATCCAATTACAGAAAGGAGACACAAACCTCAAGCTTCGAGTATGGGGAACTAATTCTTCATCCGAATCCCGGAGTTCATACAGTTGATTGGGATTTCCGGGAATTCGCATAAACAGTTTTGACGTAGCAGCAACAAATACACGAAAAAACATAGTCAAAGGGCTCCCCTGCGGCTTAAAGTACTTGTAGGAACATGAACCGCTAACAAAGAGAAGAGTAGCAACCAAAGTGCATATGGCTGGGATCCCAAAACGAACAGACCAAGGTCTTATATATGGGATAGCTATAACTGCAGCTAAAGTGACAATGACAACAGCAAAAATACTGGTAAATAATCGAAAGAATGTGCCTTTGCTGAGATTTTCCTCTTCTCCGCTTAGCTGCTCCACCAAGAACATATTAAAAGATGAAAAATGGCCAGCCATCCCAAAGGCTGTCAATGGTAAAGCAACATAGAACATTATTTTCTGGGCATGACTGATGCATTCATTCTTGTATTCTTTGCAGTTTCCCATAACTGGCGGGGTTGACAATGCAATCAGCCCCAAACCCTGGATGTGAAAAAAACTAAAGCAATTAATCTAGAAAATAACTGATATCCATAATAAGGATGAAAATTCGTAGGAGGGCATATTTTACAGCACTGTAAGCCAAGCTGGATATCAAGAGCAACGAATAATTTCCCATAAAAGTGTCAACAAGGTGAGTAAGGAACAATGGCCCTATCAAAACCACACCCCAGAAAGCATTTACAATGAGTGCTGCATCCGTAAAACCAAGATTCCAAACGTCGGTCAAGTAAGCCATCATAAGATACATAGCATACATAGCCAGGATGTCCACCCACAGTAGTACTGCACATTGTTAACTCAAGTCACATACTATAAAATCAAGAGAAAAACAACTGCGCATGCTACTAAAATCATTTAATCACAATCTCATTGTTTACCAATAACCCTTCCAACTGTGGCCATTTCCGCTTCTTAGTTTTGTCCAATGCAGCAAACCAAACTTGGGTTTCAGCAATACTCCAGGAGTCAACCTTAAGAACAATACTGAAAAAAGGAACAAAGGTAAGAAATCATAAGAGTCACTAAACCCTGAATCTCTAATTTGAGAGCTCTCAGAAGTACCTGAACCTTATCAGTCAATTGAATTCATGGGAAAAGGAAGCCTACTTTCTTGTGGGTGGCTTGCAGCATAAAAATGGTTGTTATAAATATGATGGTGCTGTGGCCGTATAGAGCCGAAATTCAGTATTACGCCGCGTAAATCATAGACTAATGCACAAAAATCAAACTAAGACAAGCAGATAAATTCTCTCAAACCATACAGTAGAATAACGTCATACGCGTTTAGTTTAGGATCAAGATTGAAAAGTCAAAATTGGCGTAATGCTAATGCCTACTAGCTTGTGAATAACATAGTTTTGAAGAACAAGATTTGAAAAGTCAAAGTTGCCTAAAGCTGGTACTACAAGGGAATCGTACTTAGCAGAAGTTTGATTTGTTCAAACTTCAAACCCAGAGTGTTGTCTGACTCAGCACAGTTGACAATCGTAGGAGCCGTTGATCTGTGCAAGAGGTCAACTATCAGAGCACGTAACAACAAAGATTGAAATCTAAACACAAGAAACTTAATCCAAGCCGTCAGATTTTTAAGTTAGCTCAAAAAAGCTAGACAACGTAACAGCAGTAAAAAAATGCATTTCGAAGCAGATAACAGCGACAAAATAACTAAAAGGAGATGCGTGTATTACGTACTTTTAAGAACTTTGGGGAACTTCAACTCTATCAAATCTTCAAAGGCCAATCTCCCGATACTAAATTCCTCTATTTTATCCATCTCTTCATCCAATTTCAACCTCGACCAAACTTCCAAAATGACTGCCTCCATCGCACATAGTCGGTTGGATCGTATTTTCCCGTTTCAGATGATTCCATAAGCCATTATCATCAAAATCAACAAAAATAGATGGGCACGAAACATCCAAAATAATATTCAACATTTTCCAATTAACTAATTACAGCGCACAAAATCAGCTTTCGACTCGTAATTTGTAAAAAATCCAATAATCGGCACCGAACTCAATTCCATGAGCCTCCTCGCATCCTGATCTTTTCTTGAAAAAGACAAGCACAGCATGTTAAGAAATTAAACCCATAATCAGACCTATAATTCGAGGAAACTCCGGTACCGAATAAAACCCCGGCTACCAATATATATTCACTATTGAATATACACAAGAGAATGTATACTGTGAAGAAGGGAGAATGTTAATGCAGAATGATCTGGAATTGTGTTGCTGCTGTTGGTTTTGAAAATGTTTTTCTTATATTTCTTACAATGATTTGTACATGTATTTTAAAGAACAAAATTGCATAAGATAACAATCTAGCTACTCAAGTTCCAAATCTTCCGTTCTTCTGCATAATCTTCTGTTATCTGACAAGCCATGGACATGATCAAACATGTGCTAGCAGCTTCCTTTGATCAATATCAGACGCATCATGTGCCAACTGTACTATTTCAACGTGTGAATTCTTCACATCCACCCCGCACGTTGAAATTTCCTCCAACGATACACAATTGAGTTGATGTATACATGCATGAAACATTCCATACGGGAGTGCCTTTGTAAATAAATCAGCAGCCTGTTTTCGACTTTCCACATATTCAAGCGTAACGAAACCGCTTGTGCAATGGTCCCTTACCAGATGACAATCTATTTCCAAATGTTTTGTTCGTTCATGAAATACTGGATTAGACGCAATGCTTATGGCAGCCTTATTGTCACAAAATATCTGAACAGGGCCTTCCATTTTAACTCGAAATTCTTGCAGTAAATATGTTATCCATTTAAGCTCACAGAGGGTTGTGCCCAAACTTCTATATTCGGCTTCGGCTGTTGATCTTGAAACAGTAGCTTGCTTCTTTGTTTTCCAGGATATTAGGGAGTTTCCGAGCAAGATTCCATAACCTGTAAGAGATCGTCTCGTATCTACGCATGAGCCCCAATCAGCATCACAAAACCCTCTTATTTTCTCACTTGAATTTCCTTCATAGAACAGTCCCATGGCTGATGTTCCTCTGAGATACTTTATTACATTAATGGCCGCATTCCAGTGCGTTTTACCAGGGAATTGCATAAATTGGCTAAGCCGTTGAGTTGCATAGGCAATGTCAGGACGAGTAAAACCAAGATATAAAAGCTAGGCAATGTCCCATGGTTAGGATGTATGTTGCTCCAGAAAGGCTGGGTTGTCGATAGGGTCCCCATATATCGATATGAACAAGCTCAAAGTTAGAAGTGGTTTGAATCAAGCTTCGGCAAAACGGTAGTCTTTGGATCTTGGCAGTTTGACAAGCATCACAAGGTGAGTTATTGTTTGTTTTGAGTTTCTGTTTAGTTATGAGTTCCATAACTGTAATGTTTGAGTGTCCCAATCGTTAATGCCATAGATCAAGAGTGTCATTGGTTACATGAGAAACAAAAGGATTAGACTTGGCTATAGCCACATATTCAAAAGACTTGGCTGCATCTAGGTTGAAGGAGTCGTCGTTGAGAACATAAAGATGCTTTCGCATGAATCCCACCGCCAAGATTTCATTCGTCCCCTGGACCTATATAAGGCAATTAGCAACTGTGAATTTCAAGTCTATCGTGGTGGTTCCTATGAGTTTAGAAACTGAAAGGAGGTTAATTTTGAATGAGGGAACGTAGAGGACGTTTTCTAGGGTGAGCTTAGGACTTAGAATTATGGTCATTGCTCTGATTATCGAAGTAATGGATCCATCTGGAAGAGTAACTGGGGTTGGGTTTTTCAGAGACCAATGATGAGTGAAAAGATTAAGGTTATTGCACATATGGCTTGTCGCTCCAGTATCTATGATCCATGAACTTGCATGTATATGAGAAACAGCAGAAGTATCAAGGAATTTAACCATACCTGAAAAATCAACACATCCAACGAAATTCTCTATTGTTGCTTCTCCTTCCAGGCATTTGTCTGTGTCCAGAGGCGTTTCCACTGCAGCGGCCAAATTCATATAAGCTTTAGGAACTGATTTTCCTTGGCTTTTCTTCATCATCTTATACCAATCAGGAATTCTATGGATGAGAAAACATGTTTCTGTTGTATGACCATTTTTGCGGCATTTCGAGCACCATTTATCTTGGGTTGCAGTGACATGTTCTCTACCTTGTTTATTCTGATCATTCTTTGAATTTGAGGATGATCCTTTTGTGTGTAACGCCATGTTATCGTTGTTTGCAGCTGCAAGCACATTTTCCCTTTGTTGCTCTATCTTCCCGATAATTGCAAAAACCTTTCCCAAAGATAGGAGTGGTTCCATCAGAAGTATTTGATTTGTTGTTGGTTCATAGTAGTCTTGCAATCCATTTAGGAATTGTGTGACCCGGATAAAGTTCTCTCGTTCAGCATAAAGCTTTCCTACTTTACAGGTGCAAGTTTGAGCAGCTTCGCATTTGCAGCACGGTAATGGGAGGATTCTTGTAAGTTCTTCCCAAAGCTTGTTTAGTTTATTGAAGTACATTGTTATTGGAAGGATTCCTTGCGTTAAGGAGTTGAGTTATTTTTGGAGTTTTGAAAACAGAGGTCCGTTTGCCTCAGCAAATCTTTCCTCTAAGTCCTTCCATAATGTTAGTGCATTTGTTGCATACATGAAAGTTTCAGCTATCTCCCCATTCATTGAGTTGAGTATCCATGATCTTACTGTTGAATCTACTGCTTTCCAGACTGCATATTCAGCAGAGGTTGAGCCGGCGATGGGGACGTCTCCTGTAACAAAACCAAGTTTCATCTTGGATTCTAATGCTAGTTCCATTGACCGTCTCCAGATTCTAAAATTTCTTCCATTGAAAGGCACATTGACTATGATCTGAGTAGAGTTTTCANTCAGCTTAATGAAGTTTTGGAGCAATTCCTTGGTCTGAGATTTTTGATGTGTGAGATATGTCCAAGTTGTTCTACTATGGTCATCTACAAGGGTTAGGATGTATGTTGCTCCAGAAAGGCTGGGTTGTCGATAGGGTCCCCATATATCGATATGAACAAGCTCAAAGTTAGAAGTGGTTTGAATCAAGCTTCGGCAAAACGGTAGTCTTTGGATCTTGGCAGTTTGACAAGCATCACAAGGTGAGTTATTGTTTGTTTTGAGTTTCTGTTTAGTTATGAGTTCCATAACTGTAATGTTTGGGTGTCCCAATCGTGAATGCCATAGATCAAGAGTGTCATTGGTTACATGAGAAACAAAAGTATTAGACTTGGCTATAGCCACATATTCAAAAGACTTGGCTGCATCTAGGTTGAAGGAGTCGTCGTTGAGAACATAAAGATGCTTTCGCATGAATCCCACCGCCAAGATTTCATTCGTCCCCTGGACCTGTATAAGGCAATTAGCAGCTGTGAATTTCAAGTCTATCGTGGTGGTTCCTATGAGTTTAGAAACTGAAAGGAGGTTAATTTTGAATGAGGGAACGTAGAGGACGTTTTCTAGGGTGAGCTTAGGACTTAAAATTATGGTCCCTGCTCTGATTATCGAAGTAATGGATCCATCTGGAAGAGTAACTGGGGTTGGGTTTTTCAGAGACCAATGATGAATGAAAAGATTAAGGTTATTGCCCATATGGCTTGTCGCTCCAGTATCTATGATCCATGAACCTGCATGTGTATGAGAAACAGCGGAAGTATCAAGGAATTTAACCATACCTGCAAAATCAACACATCCAACGAAATTCTCCATTGTTGCTTCTCCTTCCAGGCATTTGTCTGTGTCCAGAGGCGTTTCCACTGCAGCGGCTAGATTCATATAAGTTTTAGGAACTGATTTTCCTTGGCTTTTCTTCAGCTTCTTATACCAATCAGGAATTCCATGGATGAGAAAACATGTTTCTGTTGTATGACCATTTTTGCGGCATTTCGAGCACCATTTATCTTGGGTTGCAGTGACATGTTCTCTACCTTGTTTATTCTGATCATTCTTTGAATTTGAGGATGATCCTTTTGTGTGTAACACCATGTTATCGTTGTTTGCAGCTGCAAGCACATTTTCCCTTTGTTGCTCTATCTTCCCGATAATTGCAAAAACCTTTCCCAAATATGGGAGTGGTTCCATCAGAAGTATTTGGTTTGTTGTTGGTTCATAGTAGTCTTGCAATCCATTTAGGAATTGTGTGACCCGGATAAAGTTCTCTCATTCAGCATAAAGCTTTCCTACTCTACAGGTGCAAGTTTGAGCAGCTTCGCATTTGCAACACGGTAATGGGAGGATTCTTGTAAGTTCTTCCCAAAGCTTGTTTAGTTTATTGAAGTACATTGTTATTGGAAGGGTTCCTTGCGTTAAGGAGTTGAGTTCTTTTTGGAGTTTTGAAAACAGAGGTCCGTTTGCCTCACCAAATCTTTCCTCTAAGTCCTTCCATAATGTTAGTGCATTTGTTGCATACATGAAACTTTCAGCTATCTCCCCATTCATTGAGTTGAGTATCCATGATCTTACTGTTGAATCTACTGCTTTCCAGACTGCATATTCAGCAGAGGTTGAGCCGGCGATGGGGACGTCTCCTGTAACAAAACCAAGCTTCATCTTGGATTCTAATGCTAGTTCCGTTGACCGTCTCCAGATTCTGTAATTTCTTCCATTGAAAGGCACATTGACTATGATCTGAGTAGAGTTTTCATTTCCCGTTAACCTGAGTGGGTCGAAGGTTGGTTGAGTGATTGTTTCAACAACTTTTCCAGTATCGTTACCGCTCGTCTCATCTTCCTTTCTCATTGCTCTGATACCACGTAAAGAAGGGAGAACGTTAATGCAGAATGATCTGGAATTGTGTTGTTGCTGTTGGTTTGGAATATTTTTCTTGTAATTTCTTACAATGGTTTGTACATGTATTTAAAGAACAAAATTGCATAAAAACAATCTAGCTACTAAAGTTCCAAATCTTCCGTTCTTCTGCATAATCTTTTGTTATCTGACAAGCCATGGACATGATCAAACTTGTGGCCGCTTCCTGTGATCAATATCAGACGCATCATGTACCAACTGTACTATTTCAACGTGTGAATTCTTCACAGATTTGATGCTCCACTTTTCTGAGTAAATCTGGGCAGCAGTCCCAGATCGGCATTATCGCAACCCCGAGGGGTTGCCGACATTTCGTGGCGATCGTGATCCGATCGATCATGTCGCTGATTTCGAGTTACGTATGGGGACGGTTCGGGCCTTTGATTCATTAAAGTGTCGCATCTTCGCGGCAAGATTACAAGGCGATGCCCGAACATGGTTCAAAAATCTGCCGGCCCGATCCATACAGTCGTATGGCGGGTTTATTTTGGCTTTCTCAGAGCAATTCGCTCCAAATGTAGGACCGCCTCGAAGCAGGCATGAACTATATCAGCTAAAATATATCCCGACGAAAATGAGTCGTCGGTCCTTTATGGAGAAATTCAACAGGACCGCCCGGGGCATCAAACTCGAGCTCCGGGATAAAATCGATATTCTACAGCAGGTCTTAGGACCGTGCGGCCTTTCGGCCAGTTTGGTGAAGAGCCCACCATCTACCTTGGGAAAACTTCTTCAGAAAATCAACAGGTATATTAAGGTAGATGAAGCGCTGGGGCTTGGTTATCGGAAGCCTAGCGGGAATTCTGAGCCCGCAGGTGATCATAGGGTCTCATACCCGAAGAAACAGTCGCGAGAAGTAGCGGCTGTGAGTGAAAAAGACGTCCCCCCCGAAGCAATAGGACAATCTGGTGTATTGCGAGCTTCATCATAATCGCGATCACCTGACCTTGAAGTGCCTGCTGTTGAAAGAGACAGTAGAGGCAATAAATAAAGAAAAGCCCGACTGAAACGGTCAGAAGGGCAAGCGAGCGGAATCCCCCCGACGGGGCCATCAAGGTGACGATCGTCACAGGCCGCGGGGAAGAGATAATNTCATTCTAGGGCTTTGCAATTGGAAATGGACTCACTGACCCAGCCATTCAGTATGGTGCATATGCTGATTATGCGCTTGATATGGGCATTATCAAGCAATCCGAGCATAATAGAATCAACAAGGTGCTTCCACTCTGTGAAACAGCAATAAAACTTTGTGGTACTTCTTTGTTTTCCGTCTTCAGTATTATTTCTACTATTTGCTCTTGCTTTCTGTGACAACTTTTGGGTGTGCAAACTGAGGTTTAGTCATATACTTTTTGACTTGTTTCAGGCACAGATGGGAAACTACCTTGTCTGGCAGCCTACCTGGTGTGCAACTCAATATTTAGCTCCATTATTGCGCATGCTGACAATGTAAATGTAAGCCACTTTCCTGCATAGTCAATAGTTTTTTATGAACTTAAGATTGAAAAATTACTTCCATTTAGCTACTTTTTTACATCTATATTTTTAGGCTTTTCACTTAAATTGATCTTTGGATTTATTTGCATTGGATTATCATTGACATAGGCAGTTTTTGATTTTGCCCAACTCATGCTTGGTCAAGTACATTTTAGTCATCTCTTATTACCAACATCTGTAGATTGAAGATGCGGAATAAGTTTGACTTTGCCTAACTCATGCTTGGTCAACTACATTTTGATCATCTCTTATTAGCAACATCTGTAGATAGAAGATGTGGATTAAGTTTGACTGATATGATGTAATGTTTATGATTCTCTTGTGATTCTAATAACTCCTTCTTTTCAGTATTATGACATTAGAAAAAAGTGTGAAGGCAGGCTCTGCTATGACTTCTCCAACTTGGATAAATATCTCAACCAAGATTCAGTGAGAGCTTCACTTGGAGTTGGAGATATAGAGTTCGTCTCATGCAGTCCTACAGTTTACCAGGCCATGTTAATGGATTGGATGCGGGATCTTGAAGTAGGGATTCCTGCTCTTCTAGAGGATGGAATAAAGCTACTGGTATATGCTGGAGAGTATGATCTGATTTGCAACTGGCTTGGTAATGCGTTTTACCCTTGAAAATCTCGTGATGTCAAGATAGGACTTCATTGATTTTTTTGCCAACTTTCAGGCAACTCGAGATGGGTCCACGCTATGAAGTGGAGTGGCCAGAATGAATTTGAATCAGCTGCAGAGATTCCTTTTGAAGTTGCTAGTTCTGAAGCTGGATTGTTGACTAACCATGGACCCCTTAGTTTCCTGAAGGTTTCTGTCATTTTTTCTTCCATTTTGATGTGGATGTGTGTTTCATCGTCTCTTTTCTCGTGAAAAACAGGTGCATGATGCTGGACATATGGTTCCAATGGATCAACCCAAAGCATCATTAGAGATGCTGAAGAGATGGATGAGTGATTCACTCGTTGAAACACCAGCTGAGTTTAATGTCCTGGTTTCTTCAACCTGATGAACATGTTTTCTCATCTTGTCAGGTTATCTTACCTGTAATTACTAATGATCCGCTATCATATAACTGCAATGGTGACTTTGATGGATATGTATGCACCTTTTATGATTGTCTAATATAACATCCCTTTGGCTCACCATTCTGCTCTACATACCATTACATATTACTTATTTGAATAATGGATTTCACATAGATTTCATGAATCCGTGATGAAAGCCAGACCCCTACTGTTACCATCTTCAAAAAGCTGCCACTAGGAGTGGCGATGTGTGCTACCATATCTATCTTCTGTGATGGAAAATAGAACAAGTGTCCTATTTACCTTCACCAGAAGATTGCTGCAGTGGTGTTAGTAAGCATTAAATTTCTAGATTCGGGTCAATTTACGTAGGGAGTGTGCTCGGATATAACATTCGTGTATAAATGCTAGGGTGTTAGTTTATTGGTTAAATGTTAGGGGTTACTCTCGTGCCCACTAGGATTCGAACCCTAGCAACCTCCAAGGGTTTTAAGCCTCTTAACCGAATAGGTTAGACAAGGTTGTCTATGCTCGGATATAACATATAAGAGGGAGGAGACCACACCGTAAAAGATTTAAACAAGTCATTTACTATGGTCCATTTTCCCTCTTATATACCAATCAATCTCACTCTCATTATCCAATGTGGGACAAATTACACTATTTTAATACATCCCGTCAAGTCCAATTAACTGACAGTTGGACTTGACAATTTAAATCGGTGGATTACCAACTGATCAATTTCATTAAACTGGACTAACCCTAGCAAGTTCACTAAGGATTTTCCGAACCCGCTCCGATACAATGTTAAATTTCTAGAATCGGTTCAATTTACGTAAGGAGTGTGCTCGGATATAACATTTTTTTAACATGTAGTTTAGTGGTTAAATGTTAGGGGTTACTCTCGTGGCCACCAGGATTCGAACCCTAGCAACCTCCAAGGATTTTAAGCCTCTTAACCGAATAGGCTACACAAGGTTGCATGTACTCGGATATAACATATAAGAGAGAGAAGACTACACCGTAAAAGATTTAAACAAGTCATTTATTATGGTATATTTTTCCTATTGTAAACCAATCAATCACACTTTCATTTTCCATTGTGAAACAAATTACACTATTTTAACACATCCCCTCAAGTCCAATTAACTGATAAGTTGGACTTGACAATTCAAATCGGTTGATTACCAACCGATCAATTTCATTAAGCTGGACTAACCCCAACAAGTCACTAGGGATTTTCCGAACCCGCTCCGATACAATGTTAAATTTCTAGAGTCGAGTCAATTTACGTAGAGAATGTGCTCGAATATAACATATAAGAGGGAGTAGACCATACCGTAAGAGACTTGAACAAATCATTTACAATGGTTTATTTTCCCTCTTATAAACCAATTCATCCCAATTTTATTTTCGAGTGGGATAAATTAGACTATTTCAACAATATGCATTGGTGTTTATTTTATTTACAGATTAAATTAGGAGTGGTGAATTGGAGGACAAAGAATCTCACATTGGGTGGCCCCGCGAACAGATTGTTATGGTTGTGCGGGGCCTGAGTCCTCTGTTCTATCCTGGCAATCAACTTCGCTGTACCTTGGAACTTTTTTTATTTTGGGTAAGATTACATGGATAACTTCACGTGTTTTCATGTTTTGTTATATCTATTTCAACATTCACCAGTTTTTACTCTGTGGTTCTTCCCTCATCTCAATAATTCATTGCATTTTACTCGCTTTGTATTTGCCCATTTTCAGTATGCTGCTCCACCCATTCATGTGATGTGTGGCAGTATCAGAATGGATCAGTCATACCCTCTAGATTTTGCTGACAGATAATGCTGCTGCTGCTCCCCCTGGGTTAGCTTTTTTTACTATTACTCTTTTTTTATAACTAGATATTTGTGATGCCACTGACTGTGTTCTTATTAATTGTTGAAATGCCAACTTCAATTAGTAAATTAAAGTTTAGATAATGAAATAATATGGTTATAAGTTAAAGTTAGATTAAAAGGTTGTGACTTTTATGAAAAGTCGTATCTATAACTTCCTTAGGATTAGTATTTCTATATGAGTGATGTTTGCCTACGATCCTCCAACTTAAGGATTGTGTAAAAGGTATGTTCTCTAAGTTACGAAATTGTAAATATGGTACATTTTTTCAGCAAAAATACGCATTTGTAGCCATCCAACTTCAATTAAATGCAAATAAGACACCTCAAGTTTCTAATATCGTTTATCATTGGTACTTTAATGAACTCGTAAATTTTTAATATTTCATGCACAATTGTCGAACATCAAGGGTAATTTTTGTTTAATTTTTCAAATATATCTTATTTGCGTACTTTGAGATGAACTTTCAAACGGTTTTCAACATACGGAAAATCGGGTGCTACGATGTCATGAGTAAAAAACAAACGGTATTGATAACTTTAGGTGCCATATTTGCAATTTCGTAACTTGAATGACATACATTTTAGTTTAGTAACTTTCTTAGGATTAGTATTTCTATATATATATATGTGTTATTGCAATGTTTAAAAGAGAGATGAATATTATATGAAATAAGAAAAGTTTCATTTGTTCACTCTCCGCCTTGATTCGAAGTTTTTCGTAATTCCGTAAGCTTTGTATCTTCACGCAGCGGAATCTTCGAACTTAACATCACTTTTATAGGTCATCAATAAAACATGACATTTTTCGTCTTGTTTATCTTCCACAAATAAATTCTTCTCATTTGCGGCCCCCTTGCAAAATGACCTAATTCATGACAAGAACAACATTCAACTTTAAACTTCTCAAATTTTCGAGAATTAGAGGAACTCCATCTGTGTCATCTTGCATCACCACGTCCCGAATATTGCTTAAACTTGTTCGATGAACCTTCATCATCACTTGAAGATTAAACATTTCGATTTCTTCCACGACAACGATCATCATTTCTTCCACGGCCACGATCACCAAAATTCCATACTCTTTTTTCACTCTTGTTGATACCCGATTGAACCTGCAATAATTAAGTGTCTGATTCATTACGTTGACGAAATCTTTATTCGTACACTTGTAAAGAAAAAATCATACAATTCCTCAATAGACATATCATCAATGTCATGAAATTCTTCAATTGCAACAGTAACAAAATCATACATCGATTCCAAAGATCGAATGATCTTTTCCACGATCCTAGCATCTTCAATTTTTTCACCATACCGCATCATTTGATTCAATGACTCAAATTTTAAAACATAGTTTTTATAGAAATGGAATCTTAGCTTGGAAATGCAAATTCCCTATTCACGTGTCAAGTTTGAGTGTTGGCTGTATGGGAGCAAATGCATGTATGTATGTGGCTTTGAATTTTTGCTTGCATTATCTTGTAATATCTTATAACTCGATAACTATGTTTCTTTAATATTCTTCTTCGTATTGGGTTTGTTTGGTATCCCGATAAGAATAGCGGTGTGGTGAGGTGAGATCGTCATATCGTGATTTTATAAGGTGCACAAAACAAAAAGATAATTGCGATGCTATTATCGTTAAAAAATTACGATTTGATGATCGCTGCTAAAACCAACTATATCTATATCGTGATTTTGGAAATTACTTTATTACCCTTCATTTTACAATTATATATAATTTATTTGTTTTTATTACTAAACATAAAATGGCATATTAGTCTTTTACCTAAATCACGATCAATAATATCATAATTTTACCAAACACATTTAAAAAATCACGATCACCACATCTTACCCCACCTCACCACATCTCACCACATATAAGAATAACGGTGAGGTGTGGTGAGATATGATAATCGTGAATTTTTAAGTATGTTTGGTAAAATTGCAGTATTATAATCGTGATTTATGTAAAAATACTAAAATACCCTTATATATATAAAATAATAAATATAATTATATTATAATTAATAGAAGTAAGGGTAAATGAGTCTTTTCCAAAATCACGATGAGGTCACAACTGGTTTTAACAGCTGTGATGATATCGTGATTTTTTAACGATTATCACATCGCAATTAACCTTATGTTTTGTGCGCATTAAAAAAATCACGATTTTAACATCTCACCGATGTTTTAATTGGAGTACCAAACAAACCCCTTATCACACGGCAATTTTAAAAAACTATATCAAACAAACCACTTGTATTGTATATATATAGCAGCTTTTGCTCTCTCTATCTTATGCCTTGTCTTCTCTCTTAGATTTTGTTGCAATGACAATTTCCGGTGACTTTCAACAGGTAAACTCAAACTCAAACTCAAACACAAACACCATTGTGTTTGATCCCTCTCTGCTTTCTCATCAAGCAAATATACCACCGGAGTTTATATGGCCTGATCACGAGAGACCAGCTTCTGATCCTCCTGAACTAACTGTTCCACTCATAGACCTCACCGGATTTCTCGCCGGAGATTCTAAAGCTTCTGCTCAGGCTGCTCATCTTATAGGTGAAGCATGCAGAAGCCATGGATTCTTTCTCGCGGTAAACCATGGAGTTGATGCTACTCTCATTTCTCAAGTTCATCACTGTGTTGACTATTTCTTTCAACAACCGCTACTGAAGAAGCAAAATGCTCCTAAAAAAATTGGCCAACACTATGGTTATGCTAGTAGCTTTACAGGGAGATTCTTCTCTAAACTTCCATGGAAAGAAACTCTATCTTTTCAATACTCTTCAGCTCAAAACTCTTCACATATTGTTGAAGATTACTTCTCCACAACTTTAGGTGAAGATTTTACTCATATGGGGTAAGTAAAACTACTCATTTGAATCCCATTTTACATAACACATCCAAAAACTAAATCTTTCTTCATTTTGCAGCAAAGTTTGTCAAGATTATTGTCATTCAATGAGTACTTTATCTTCACACATAATGGAGCTTCTTGGTATAAGCTTAGGCGTGAACCCTTATTATTTCAAGGACTTTTTCGAAGAAAACGAATCGATAATGAGATTAAACTACTACCCAATTTGTCAAAGACCTGATCAAACACTTGGAACTGGCCCTCATTGTGATCCAACTTCATTAACAATCCTTCATCAAGACGATACAGGTGGATTACAAGTGTTCTTCGATAACGAATGGCGATCCATTCGTCCAAATCCCGATGCCTTCGTCATCAACATTGGTGACACATTCGTGGTAAGCTTGCTTCACCTTAAAAGAGACTACATTATTACCCTAAAACACCAATGGTGTTGTTTGGAAGAGTGGTACATCACCCGTTGTGGTCAACTTATCGTAGTTATATTCCATATTAACCAAACATCATTAATAATTGCGTTCGTGTGACCGCAGAAAACTACAGTAAACCCACAGTTCATCTAACTCAATTGTGGTCCGAACGTATTTGTGAAATGTCAATGTTGTTCTTCATAAATTAATAAGTGATGGTCAAAATAGTCATTTTATGAGATTAAGATTATTGTACCGTTGTTTCAAAAACAATTTTTTTAAATCACGATAAGCTCACTCATAACATAGTACATTCATCTCATCTCATCTTACTCACCGCTATTTATCTAACGTTCTTACAAACTTGCAGGCATTGTCAAATGGGAAATACAAAAGTTGTCTTCATAGAGCAATTGTGAACAGCAAATGTGCTAGAAAATCATTAGCTTTTTTTCTT
This sequence comes from Utricularia reniformis, assembly GCA_009725065.1. Classification (NCBI taxonomy): domain Eukaryota; kingdom Viridiplantae; phylum Streptophyta; class Magnoliopsida; order Lamiales; family Lentibulariaceae; genus Utricularia; species Utricularia reniformis. The sequence continues at coordinate 244,816 of RWGZ01001436.1, forward strand.
TGTCCTAAAAAGGATAAAACTGTGAAGCCACCTGAAGAATTAGTAGATTTAAATGCCCCAAGAAAGTATCCTGATTTCACTTGGCCATTATTTCTTGAATTTACTCAGAAACATTACAGAGCTGATATGAATACACTTCAAAGCTTCTCCAAATGGCTTCAACAATGACACTCTTTCTTTTTTCTCTTGTTTCATTTTTGTAGTTGCCTTTGCNCAAATACTATCGAAAAAAATCATATTTTCACAATAAACATCAAAACTAATCAATTCGTCGAAACAAAAATCATACATAATCAAATCACCGCAACAAATATTAACAAGTAATCAAATCACCGCAACTACTATCGAAAAAATCATATTTTGAACAACTAATATCGTCGTAATTAATCCAATTGTAACAACTAATATCGTAATTAGTCAATTCACCCCAACTAAAATTATACCTAAAGAAAACACAACAACCAATATCATAACAAATAATCAAAATATCGCAAATACTATCGTAACTAATAATCGAATCATAACTAATTATCGTAAATAAATCATAAGTTTGCTCTAAACAAAAACCCGAAATATGGCCAAAATACATACCTTCGACAGTAGGAGGTGTTAAATCGAAAACTCCGGAGTTGTTTGGTCGAATGCCCGTGCGAGAGTAACCGGAAAACCTTTGTCGGGAGGAAATCGCGTTTGGGGTTTAAGGTTCGCGATTCATAGAAGAAATGACGAAATTTATACTGATTCTGCTCGTGTTAGCCTAACGCGAGCCAAATTAACGAAACGCGAGCAGGAAATAAGGAAAAGAAGGGTTGAGGCAGTATCGTAAGCCTCAATTCGCGTTAGCCTAACGCGAGCCAATTTAACAAAACGCGAGCAGGAAAAAGGGTTGAGGCAGTTTCGCAGGCCTCAATTCGCGATACGCTAAATCGACCACCTTTGGGTGGTCGATTTAGCGTAACGCGAGCTCCCTAAAAATAACTTTTTTTAAATTTTATTCAGCCAAACGCGACTCGCGTTTGGCAATTGCGAATTACGTAAAAAATGCAATTCACGATTGGCTAACGCGAATGGTGATAATTTTCCATCTCGGTATGGGATCAGTGGTATTTTGCACAAAACTCCGAAACCAAACAACCCCTATGTCTCATTATGGATTTGTTTGGGTTAACGGTGGGAAGTCAAACATATTTAATGCAATTTTATAAAATATGATTTTAGAATAAAAAATGAAAAATAACAATAAATTAGGAATAATACTACTACTAATTAATTTATTCGGATCTTAATCGAGTTTCATATGTAGATTTCATTATATCCTATATTGACTTACATAACATCCAATCTCAATTAATTTACCATATATCCCAATCAAACTCACTTAACGGGATCCAGATCTATATAATCGGGTCTCGACCCGGTCTGATTTTTTTGCGGGTTTAACTAATTTGTAAGGAAAGTTTGGTCCAGATATTGTTCACCGTATTGGGCCCAATGGGGGTTTAAAAAAACGCGTCAGTGGGTTTCGGATAAGCAGAATATACACGCAATGCACGGGGTACTACCTGTGTGGTGCAAGCCAAATGCTCAAAGCAGCAGGGTTACCGTTACGCAGTAGTCTGATCTGAGGCTGAGCGATCTTGTAAGAATTCTATTTATCGAGTTTGCAAATGGCTGAATCTCGATTCGTTTTTGTCATCATCAAGTGCAGACAATATCACTTTGAAATTGAAAACTGAAGATCTCTTTTTTAGTGGCGAGATCCTGTTTCCTCAATTTGCATTTCGGTAGATCTGGTCAGCATGGTCTCTCATTTTCAATGTGTATAGAATGCGTGAATAGAACAAACGGCGTTAAGCGGGTCAAGATTCCGAGGTTTAGTTTTCTTGATTTTGGTATCCGGGTGTGCAGTTTGCTGCTGATTGAGTTGTATCAATTCAAATGTCTATATTTGACGGACTTCCGATTTCACGGGATAAATCTGTGAGTTCTTTCTTTATCTCAATTTTGTCATTTGCATTTAGTTTCTGGGTACTTTTCGCTTCTACCTGACTTGCTGACAAGCTTGTTTAGCGATATTGAGGAGACCGAGTTTGTGATCTTTTATAAGGTTTTCCACCGTAGAATGTGATAAGTTTGGTATGTTGGATCATAGCTCAAAGTGTAACTGATTTCAATTGCCATGCCAGTTAGTTTCTTCTCCTTGTTAATTCTGGGCCTCCTCCCGATCTTCATAATATGCAATGAATGCTGTTATCCTTCGTGGTTTTTTGTACTTTCTTGTCATCGTTGCAGTAAAAATATTTAGATAACTTCCGCTGATGGGTCGGCAATTGAAAATATTCATTTTTTCTTAATTGTATCTGCAGTTTATGAGAGAGGAACTCTCTAGAATAGATGAAAGTTGGGCTGCACCGCGCTTCGATTCATTGCCTCATGTTGTACATATTTTGACATCAAAGGATCGTGAGGGAGAACTTCGGATCCTAAAGGGGCAGAGTGATATCATAGAAGAAGTTGTTGATGAAGTCGTTCATGCATATCATGGAGGCTTTAATAAAGCAATTCAAAACTATTCCCAGGTAATTCAATAATTAACGCTTTTGTGTCCCCTTATGCATTGNACTATTATAAAGTTTAGGAGTCAATTACAAACTACTCATTATTATATATAAAAAATAATAAATATAATTATAAGTCATCTTTGTCGTTAATCCTCAAATTTTGTAATAGTGTAAATGTGTTGTTCTAAAAGTTTGTAAATTGTATATAAAGTTTCAAAGTTGATACAATATGCAATTTGGGTTCCCTAATTTTTAAAAGTTGTAACCATCAAATCCTCATTTAAGAAACTGCATGGATGGTTCTCGAATTTTCAAATCGTTTATATTTGACTCTGATAATCGTTAATATTTTAAATGTTTAATAGTTTATATTTGATCAATTAAACTTGAAAATATATAATGATTATATCTTCAAATTTTGAAAATTTTAAAAATAACGAATAAATGGTCAAAAATAACTTATACGAAAAAAAAGATAAAATCACTATTATTTATATGAGCGTAATTATTTAACATTTTCAAACTTATGGATTTACCATGTCATTTACAAATTTTGGACCATCATCACTACTTTAAACATTATGGTTAATTTTATCATATAATTATATTATATTTATTAGAAACAACGATAAATTATATAATTTTGGACAAGAAAATATCACCAACGGTCTTGCTTGATTTCTCCTTATCTTCACAAAATAGCTTGCAGATGAGTTGAATTTGAAATCCGATCCTCCATTCAGAGCCCCCCCCCCAAAGCTCCAATATTTGAATTCCGTTGCAGCAGCCTCCACTTCTTTCCAAATTTTCATCAGCTTTTTCAAAAATGGTTTTATGGGTCAATTGGTCGATCTTTAAACTGAACAATGAAGAGATCGGAGGTCTGTATGCGAGATTGACATGGAAATGAATACAGCGGAGAGAGATACCAGTCCCGTCAACAGAAACATAAGTCTGGTAAACCTGGAGGATTCCAATTCGCCTCTCCTTCTACTCATTTACTTCTCTTTTTTCTTGATCCTGATAGAAAATGAGTTGCTCAACAAAACCCAGAAACCCCAAGATGAGACAAGTTTTTTAGATCGTAAAATCTTGCGCTGGTTAGGGTAGACGTAGACCTTCCAATAACAGTCAGAGTTACATTAATGGATGAAGTACGAACATAGAAAACACAGGTGATATATAACAGGCTGATCTTTCAGGTTAGAAAGCAGCAAAAAATCATGAACTGTTCACTAGTTTATTTTTTAGAATTGATTTTTAAGTAGTGATTCGAATCATAAGTAGTTTTTGTTTGAAACTGATGATCATAAGAATCAAAACTAATGTGTTTTTTATCCCTTTCCAGGATTCCCCCAAGGCAACTTGAAAGTTTTGCATTTCAAATATTCTAATTATGGATAAATGCCTATGCAAATGAAACAGAATTTTCTGAAATTTTGCGAAGATCATTTTCCTAAAAAAGGGGTTTGTGAATCAACCTTGTCCACTCCTATTTTTGTAAGTAGCCGCAGTTTATGGCAATAAAGTTTACTCCTTTCTTTTCTCTTTTGTTTGGTTGAGCATCAACTCGCTCTGAACGATGCATTATTCCGATTCTTACCAAAGTTTTAAAATAGAAACTGAGGATGAAGATGAGAAGGCATACGAAGTAGGTACTGATTCTGAATCTTACAACTACAACAGTGAAAATGATGATGTTGGTTCTCACCAGATTAGAGGCAGTATATTGGAGCCTGTTTGGCCTCAAAGTTACAGGTATTATTACGTTGTTTTTCAACCGAATTTTATGTCGATGATTGCTCTAATACGTATATCTGTTGAATCAAATATTTTAGGCAATCCATTGATCAGTTTGGTAGTCTTCCCTCATCTTATCAAGGGGCATTATCATTGTCCCGTTTAGGCAGCTCATTCCTTTCGTCGTCCATCATAAAGAAAAGAACACATGAGATATTGCCTTTCCTCAATAAGCCTCTTATTCAGGCAGCAGATGAGGAAAAACCAATTTTGAGAAGGCCTGGTTCAACAAAAGCCTTTCCTGATAAGAAAGAATCTATCATACAAGAACAAGAAGTTCCAGTTTATCGACAAAGCTCTTATGGACAAGCTGTGATAAATGGTTTTTTATCATCCATGTGAAGTTGTAAAATAAGTGTTGGATTTGCTAGTACTGATCTCAAGCTTATTTTGCAGGAATGAATGTTTTGTGTGGAGTCGGAATTCTTTCTACACCGTACGCTGTTCGACAAGGAGGCTGGCTCGGGATTTCAATACTACTTATTTACGCATTGCTTTCATTCTACACTGGAATCCTATTGAGATACTGCTTAGATAGTCAACCAGGCCTTCAAACGTATCCTGATATTGGCCAAGCTGCCTTCGGCACTACAGGACGTATTTTCGTATCAGTAAGTACACATCACATAAATCTGATTCAATTCACTGCAAATATCTTAAAAGCTCATTTTTGCTGCTGCAGATTATTCTCTATGTGGAGTTATATGTAAGTACTGATACAACACTAATTTTCTGTTTTTCCAGTTTTTTTACATAAGAATCATTTTCCATTTGTTTTCTTATCTTCAGGCTTGTAGTATAGAATACCTTATCCTGGAGAGTGACAATTTGTCTTCATTGTTCCCAAATATTCACCTTAAATTGGGCCTCTTCGAGCTGAACTCCCGCATTATTTTCGCCTTAATAGTCACCCTCGCTGTTCTTCCGACAGTTTGGCTAAGAGATATGAGTGTTCTTAGCTACATATCTGGTAAGCAAAATCACAAATAGTTCATCAAATTTAAGGCTAACTTTATCTACAATTTCAGCTGGAGGTGTCGTAGCCTCGATCTTAGTAGTTGCTTGTTTATTCTGGGTCGGATTAGTAGATAATGTGAATGAACATACAAAAGGAGAAACACTGAACATTTCTACACTTCCTGTTGCCATTGGACTCTATGGTTTTTGCTACTCTGGTCATGCAGTCTTTCCCAATATCTATTCATCAATGGAAAAACCGAGCCAGTACACCGCTGTTCTCCTAACGAGGTAACTAACTACGAGAAGCTTTTTTTTTCTTGAATCGAATTATACCTTGTTCGATACACAGCTTCGGATTATGCACTCTGATGTACGCTGCCGTTGCCGTTATGGGATATCTTATGTTCGGTCAATCGACTCAATCTCAGTTCACTCTCAATCTGCCCCAAGAATTTGTTGCATCCAAGATTGCTGTTTGGACTACAGTAAGTTCATCTTCTTCAGAATCATTCAACTGAAAGTTTGCTATGAGAATCATCCATTTTTCTTCTGTTTTTCAGGTAGTCAACCCATTCACAAAATATCCTTTTTATCATCCAAATTACAATGTTTCATTCTATATGCATCTCTTGTTGAAATAATGTCCCCCACATCGGTTGTGTAATTAAAATAATTCTAGTTTATAAGTGTTGTGATATTATAAGTAATTGTTTTACATGTTTTTTCATTGTGATTCAGTTCTTTTATAAAATGGGCTATACTAACATTCTTCTGATCCATTGAATTTCCTTAGCATAAATACATATGCATTGACATTGTCTCCGGTGGCAATGTGTCTTGAGGAACTAATACCACCAACAAACACCAAATTTTCGATGTATTCGATTCTCATAAGAACGGGACTAGTGATATCTACACTTCTAGTCGGCCTTACCATCCCCTACTTCGGTTAATTTTCGAACAATTCGGCTCCGTTCAATACATCGGTTAATTCGGCTTCGGTTAATTTTCGAACTATTCACAAACCTTTTCTTCTAATGCAGGTCTGGTTTTGGCACTCATTGGTTCATTACTCACAATGCTAGTGGTAAGTAAGCCTTTCTACTGCCTTATTTTGTCTGTTTTTCACTATCTCAGTCCTTTTACAGACTCTGATTCTTCCATGTGTATGCTACTTAAGCATCTTAAGAGGGAAACTTAGCTTTTTTCAGGTGATGTTTAGATCAAATCATTTTATAAAAAACACTGGTTTATTGTTGTTTGAATGTTAAAATGTCCCACCTCGGAATTGGGATATAATTTGGAATAGTTTATAAGAGGGGAGGGGTATCATAGTAAATGACTTGTTTAAGTCTTTTACGATGTGGTATTCTCCTTCTTATACGTTATATTCGAGCACACTCCCCATATAAATTGACCCGACTTGAGGGAAGTGTTAAAATGTTCCACATTGGAATTGTGATATAATTTGGAATGATTTATGAGAGGGATAGGGTATCATAGTAAATGAGTTGTTTAAGTTTTTTACGGTGTGATCTCCTCCCTCTTATACGTTATATTCGAGCACAATCCCCATGTAAATTGACCCGACTTGAGGGGAGTGTTAAAATGTCCTATATTGGAATTGAGATATAATTTGGAATGATTTATGAGAGGGAAGGGGTATCATAGTAAATAAGTTGTTTAAGTCTTTTTCGGTGTGATCTCCTCCCTCTTATACGTTATATTCGAGCACAATCTCCATGTAAATTGACCCGACTTGAGGGGAGTGTTAAAATGTCCCATATTGGAATTGTGATATAATTTGGAATGATTTATGAGAGGGAAGAGGTATCATAGTAAATGAGTTGTTTAAATCATTTTCGGTGTGGTCTCCTCCCTCTTATACGTTATATTCGAGCACAATCTCCATGTAAATTGACCCGACTTGAGGGGAGTGTTAAAATGTCCCATATTGGAATTGTGATATAATTTGGAATGATTTATGAGAGGGAAGAGGTATCATAGTAAATGAGTTGTTTAAATCATTTTCGGTGTGGTCTCCTCCCTCTTATACGTTATATTCGAGCACAATCTCCATGTAAATTGACCCGACTTGAGGGGAGTGTTAAAATGTCCCATATTGGAATTGTGATATAATTTGGAATGATTTATGAGAGGGAAGAGGTATCATAGTAAATGAGTTGTTTAAATCATTTTCGGTGTGGTCTCCTCCCTCTTATACGTTATATTCGAGCACAATCTCCATGTAAATTGACCCGACTTGAGGGGAGTGTTAAAATGTCCCATATTGGAATTGTGATATAATTTGGAATGATTTATGAGAGGGAAGAGGTATCATAGTAAATGAGTTGTTTAAATCATTTTCGGTGTGGTCTCCTCCCTCTTATACGTTATATTCGAGCACAATCTCCATGTAAATTGACCCGACTTGAGGGGAGTGTTAAAATGTTCTACATTGGAATTGAAATATAATTTGGAATGATTTATGAGAGGGAAGAGGTATCATAGTAAATGAGTTGTTTAAGTTTTTTTCGGTGTGGTCTCCTCCCTCTTGTACTTTATATTCGAGTACATTCTCCATGTAAATTGATTCGACTCTATAAATTTAACAATCATGATCTTTTGCTTGCAGACGATGATGTGTAATTTGGTTATTGGAATTGGCGTTTTGTCTTCTGCACTTGGAACTTATTCAGCCATCTCTAAAATAGTTGATAAATTGAGCTGATTTTAGTATCCCCATTGTTGCTCCTTCTTTATGGGATATATATATCTATCTCCATTAATGCTCTGTAAAAACTTGCTTATTTTCTGTGTTCTTTATCCAAAAGAAGCCATTAACATCACAGAAGTCTTAGATTTTAAGACAAATCATACGACAATGTAGTAGTTGGCAATAAGGACAACGAATTGTTGACAGCGTCAACATAGACAAGAAGAACTAGAAGACAAAAATGTAATGGAAGAGCCCACAAGTGTCAAAATTGATGTGGTTTTTGTATAAACAAGATAAGAATAAACATCTTATTGAAGAACTGGTTGCCTTAATCCTTCACTTTCAGTATTTGGACAATAAAGCTAAGGAATCACAGTTTAAAACAATGTCACCAGACGGGTAATGGACAAGGCTCTTGTGTTATGTAACAGTAGTCAAATTCGGCTGCTGGGGAATGAAGGACAAAAATCTGGTTCTTTTGATATTGACATTTTCAGCTTTGAAGAGAACTCGTTGAGCATTTACCCACATGTTCAATGATTGTTCTGTATGAACAATTTTTGGCTGACTTTGACGATTCTTCGGTGAGTTGCGAATTTTATGAATCCGTGTTCTGAATTCTTTTTTTACTGAAATCCTCCCAGTTGAAGAGATTATTTGCCGAGAAGAGAGAATGAAGAGAAAGAAATTAAGCTGCTTCTGCTTCACACCGGGTGTTCTTCTACTTGTTTACAGCTTCCTAGGGCTTGTTCAGTGTCAATTGCCAAATTCTGGGTCTGTTGATTCGCTCAACCAAGAGGCTCGTGGTGCTCTTCGAAATCTGACAAGTGGTATAATATCCAGCAGATTTGTCCAAAATTATAGCTTCTGCATTCAGAACCCGTAAGTTTCTTACAGTTTTTTTGCGACAATGAAAGCTTCTGCGGTGTTAATGTTAATCTCTATCTGAATAGGGAAGTTGAATGGAGCAGAGCTTTCAATTATTCTTCCGATTCGAGCTTTATGACCGATTGTCTGGCCACAACTCCAGGTAACCTTCAGCGCACTATCCGATCGATCGATCGATCGAACTTTGAGAAAGGAAATGCAGGCGGATGAAGAATATAGATATTTTTATATTTAATTTGACTGAGTCGTAGGGCCTGTTATATTTTAGTATTTCTTCGAGTTAACTATTTGCAACGGCAGATCTCGCTAGAAGATTTTGCACGGCGGCGGAAATCGGAGATTATTTTCAATTTTTGCAATCTGGGTCTACACCGCGTAATAGGAACTGTAATTCTACGAACTGGGTCTTCGGATGTGAGGCCGGATGGGCTTGCAGCTCCGACCCTGAGCAGCCAGTCGACCTGCAAGATTCTTCGAATGTACCTGTAAGAGGAACGCAATGTGCTCCTTGTTGCGATGGTTTCTTCTGCCCATATGGGCTCACTTGCATGATGCGTAAGCTTTTTAAACAAAAGTTCTTCTTTCCGATAAGTGTTTCCTATGAACTTTTGCACCTGTAGCTTGTCCGCTGGGCGCTTACTGCCCTCGAGCCAACCCTGGAGGGAATGCCGGGAGATGTGCGCCGTAAGTTGTACCATTTCCGATCTTTCTTTTGCTTTTTTGTGCTGGGAAATGACGCAGTTTCTCTTCAGATACTCTTACCGGATTCCACCTTCACTACCAAATTACACCTGTGGAGCTGCAAATATTTGGACAGATGCTCAAACAAACAGAGATATTTTCTGTTCCCCTGGCTTTTATTGTCCAACGAACATACAAAGAATACCTTGTAGCCCTGGGTATTGTTTTTTATGCTTGAAACTGAGCTTTTTATATATATAAACTGGTATTTCTTCTTCGTTGATGCTTCTTATTATCTCAGGAATTTTTGCCCCATGGGTTCAACAGACCAGACAAGTAAGTTTTCAGCTTGAACTTAAGATCCCTGTAATTACACTCCATATTCCCTTCAGGCGAAACCATAGCAAATTTTCTTTAGTTTCTGTGCATTTCTCGTAGAATTTGCACAGATCCATGTTGAAGCACTATTTTTCAACTCGTAAAGCATATAGTTCTTCCATGTGTTTAGGTTTTAGGGTTTAGTTAGTTTAGGGTTTAGGGCTGAAGCTGCTTAGCCAGCCGGAATGTAACCAGCTTCTTTGAAGCATATTTTTCAAAAAAACACTCTTACACGACACATGGAATAGGGTTAAAATTTTATAGAATTTTATGTTCATGTTGTCTGATTATACGTCGATCTGTAGGATGCAACCGGTTAACTTCTTGTGATGGGGAAACAGTGCATCAAAATTTGCAGGCTTATGGAGCTATGCTCATTGTAGGCTCTTGTTCTTTATCTTTTTCTTCTTTAAGCTGTTTTCTTGTCTGATTCGTCTTCATACATGTCGACATTCTTTTTGCAGGCTGGTTTAAGTGCTATTTTGCTCGTCATATACACATGTTCCGACCAAATTATTGCTACAAGGGAAAGAAGATTGGCTAAGTCCAGGGAAAAGGCACTGAAAACTGTGAGGCAGAAGAATCAAGCACTTGCTAGATGGAAAGCTGCAAAAGATTCGATAAAAAAGAATGCCCTCAAATTACATACTGAATTATCCGGCAGATTTTACCGAAGGAATTCTGTGAAAGGAAATGAAATCAGAGAACTGAAAGAGATCGAAACAGATTTGTATCCGATTGTAACTCAGCCGTCAACTTCCGAGACTTTACGGATTTCTGAAACCAAAGTGGAAGAAATGCACGACAATCATTATATTGACATGACGAATGCGATTAAAGATGAACGAAAAAAAGCAAAGAAGAGAGTTTCCAAGGAAAAGGATATTCACACGGAGAGCCAGATTTTCAAGTATGCTTATTCTCAACTTGAGAAAGAAAAAGCCGAGATGCAAGGAAACGAGAATCTTACATTCTCGGGAGTACTTAAAATGGCTAAACACCAAGAAATTAGTAGAAGATCCCCTATTGAGATTGCTTTTAGTGATCTTACTGTCACTTTGAAGGGGAAACATAAAATTCTTTTGAAATCTGTTACGGGGAAAGTAAGGCCGGGTCGTATCACGGCTATCATGGGTCCTTCAGGTGCAGGGAAAACAACTTTTCTTTCTGCTCTAACTGGTAAAACAGTTGGATGCAATGTAACTGGAACCATTCTGATTAATGGGAACTCAGTTTCTATTCATTCGTACAGAAAAGTTGTCGGTTTTGTACCGCAAGATGATATCGTCCATGGAAATCTAACCGTTGAAGAAAATCTATGGTTCAGTGCAAATTGCAGGTATGCTCTTATTCATACTTTTCTTCTAGAGCTTCAAAGCCTTATTCTTACCACATGCCATAAATTTATAGACAATAGTTATAAATTGTAATTTAGCCTTGTCTATTTTCCTTTGTAGATTGTCTGCAGATTTGCTTAAGAAAGACAAGGTTCTTATCCTCGAAAGGGTAATCGGCTCGTTGGGATTGCAAGCCGTACGAGGCTCCCTTGTCGGGACAGTAGAGAAAAGAGGAATCTCCGGAGGTCAGCGGAAACGTGTGAATGTCGGTATTGAAATGGTAATGGAGCCATCTCTATTATTCTTAGACGAACCTACGTCCGGATTAGACAGTTCATCGTCTCAGTTACTACTAAAAGCACTTAGACGAGAAGCCATCGAAGGTGTAAATATTTGCATGGTCGTTCATCAACCAAGGTAACGATTACTTCCGCATTTCGTGCATTCGATAAATCAGCCATTGTTATCCGACTTACTCATCATGCTGTGATTTCTTCTCCAGCTACTCCTTATTTCAGATGTTTGATGATTTAATACTTTTAGCTAAAGGGGGTCTTATCGTCTACCACGGATCCATAAAGAAAATGGAAGAATATTTTTCGAACCTCGGTATTGTAGTTCCGGAACGCATCAATCCACCGGATTATTACATCGATATTTTCGAAGGAATGGTTAAGCAAAAGCCTGGTTCAGTGAGTTACACAGAGCTTCCTGTAAGGTGGATGATCTATAATGGCTATCCTATTCCACCAGATATGAAATCTAATATTCCTGTTGATGCTCTTACTACAATTGGCAATGATCACTCTCATTATGTCGAGTTTGTTGGTTCCGGGGTCGAAGAAAAGTCGTTTTTCGGTGAATTTTGGCAGGATATTAAGGTGAATATCGAAAAACACCGGGATTCGGTACAGCATAACCTCTTGAAATCGACTGATTTATCCAACAGAAGAACACCAAACATTTTCATTCAGTACAAGTATTTCCTTGGCAGGTAATGTAGTTGCTGTTAATGCTCTGGTTTTGTTTATCTACGTTCTTATTTCGATGCAATGAACGTTTCAGGGTGAGTAAACAACGACTTCGTGATGCGAAAACGCAAGCAGTCGACTTTCTTATACTGTTAATCGCAGGGGCGTGCTTAGGTTCATTAGCTAAAGCAAATAATGCAACTTTCGGTGTTGCTGCGTATACTTATACGATAATCGCAGTTTGTAAGTACATTCAAATTCTTATACAATATCGAAATCTAGCTTTTGAACCTGGTTTTACAGCTCTACTTTGCAAGATTGCATCTTTGAGAACATTTGCTCTTGATAAACTGCAATATTGGAGAGAAAGTGCTTCAGGGATCAGCAGCTTGGCTCATTTTGTATCAAAGGACACAGTCGATCTATTCAATGTGCTTATCAAGCCTCTAGTTTATCTCTCAATGTTCTATTTCTTCAGTAATCCAAGATCATCTTTTGCTGATAATTACGTCGTCTTGCTCGGCCTCGTTTACTGTGTAACCGGTATCGCTTACTCCTTCGCAATATTTCTCGAACCTGGCCCTTCCCAACTGGTAAATTACTCCCCTTTTTATTCATACATCTTCTATTTTATGTGGTAAATTTATTCTAAATCAATTTTACGTGGGATATAACGTATAAGAGTGAGGAGACCCAACTTAAAAGAATTGAATAAGTCATTTACTACCGTCTAAGTTCTCTCTTATAAACCAAACCACACTACGGTGAGGAATTTGTCTTTGGTCGAGTGCGGCACAAAAGATATATCGGTTCGGGTTATTTGAAGAAAATTGGATATTACTTATGAGACAATTTCATTATTGCAACACACTCCCCTCATGTGCCAACCACATCCCAAGTTGGACGCGACAATTTGAATTGTTGGATTACCAACGAATCAATTTTATTAAACCGGACTACCCCAGAAATATCACTCGGATTTTCCGATCTAGAGTTGGGTCTTTCAGTTGGTGAGTATACTCGAATATAACATATATGATAGAGGAGATCACAACGTATAAAACTCTAACAAGTAATTGATTTACTATTTCCCTCTAGCAAACAAATCAACCCAGTGACAATTTAGGGTTTAGGGTTCATTATTTCAATACATATGATAGAGTTGCTTCGTAAAAATGCAGTTATCTGTACTATTACCAGTGGTGTTGACGCTCATTTCGACTCAGAGAAATGTAAGCAGATGGGTATTGAATCTCGCGAATTTCTGCTATCCCAAATGGGCTCTTGAAGCATTTGTAGTTGCGAATGCGAATAGGTAAATTCGGAATCTCAATTGAAAAATGTGTATAGAAATTGACGACGATGCTGGTTTTGCTTCAGATATTACGGCGTTTGGCTGCTAACGCGCTGCGGAGCACTGCTACGACTGGGCTATAATATTCATAACTGGGCTCGGAGTTTATTGTTCTTGATCCTTGTTGGTGTAATTTTCCGTGTCATCGCGTTCGTCGGTATGCTAGTTTTGCAGAAGAAGAAGTGAGATGAAGAATCTCAGGGCTTCTTCTTGAAGGTGTTTAGAAACTACATTGTTAGCTTGTACCTGTAAAAAAACATTCTTAATATTCTTTGTAATGATGCCATTTTGTAAGAAGATTCATTTGTAAATTCCAGGAAATTTTTAGGGAAATCTCAGTGCAAAACCGGAATACATTTTGCCAAATGGGTTGAGTTTTTATTAATCGAGTTTAATTCATGTTATATGCATATGGAATTTTAAATTTAATCTTTCAATGATTTACTTTGAATCCTGAGATTTTAAATTTAAATATAATTTTAAATTTAATAGAGTTTAAGAATTTGTTAATTAAAAAATATTTTTTATTTGAATCTACTAGTTAAGTCTATTTAATTTAATTGCTACAATTTCCAAGGACTAAACCCTCTATGAGAGGGAAAAAAGGGGTAAATTGCTATAGTATTGGTCTTAGATTTTATCAACTTTAAAAATAATCGTACTTTTTAAATTATTAAATTTATAACATTTCTAAGATTTTGAATTTGTATTCTCAGAGCAATTCACTATTCAATGAACTGTAAACTTAAAATATAAATAAATAAATTACGACTATATAATAAAAAATTAATTATTTAATAATTTTAACTAAAATAACATATAAAAAAATATTTAATTTTAAAATTTCAACTATATTCATTTTTATAGATTACACAATTTATTCGTATTTGTTAATATTTTTCATACCGATCTAAAATTTCGTACCGATTCAAAGCAGTATAACGGAACGATCGGTATACCGGTAGGTACAAAATTTTATTTTATATTTTTTAAATAATAATGTACAATTATTTTTTAAGGTCAAATCGGAAAAAACTAAAAATCGACTATAATATATAATATAATATGATACCACAAAATAACTATCAAACCTATTATTTGACTTACCGGGCAGTGTAACAAATGTATATTGTTCAGTATGAAAACATTACTATTTGTACAACATATATAAAATTCACCATAAACCGTAATTGTATTCGTAATAATGAATATTACATCATAAACTGAAATCGTATTCATAAAAAAATATCATAGAATCTCCTATAATATTTATTGTTATAATATTTTTATTAAATTATTAAAAATATGATTTTTAATTATTTTAATTGATTTATTTTTAATTAAATTTTTAAATATACTTTATAACCGGATTCACTGTTCTTGAACAGTAAATCACTGTTATAAACGTAACAATATTGCTTTTAATAATATAATAGTTTAAATTTTAATGCTATTTTAAAAGCAACTACATTCTGACGCGGTTAGTATCCTAATTCTCACAGGAAAAAATTAGTATAGCAACTTCAGATTTCACACATTCTACTTTTATTACTGATTTTACTGACAAACGTGTTTACCACTTAACTATAAAGTTTGTTATAATATAACTGAATGATAGTTTCATTTGATATAATATATTTTATTTAATAATTATTTTACTAATCTATACAATGTATAGTTAAATTATGGTTAGTATAATTTATCAATAAAAATTTCACAGTTGAATTCTATACTAAAAAAATTGGTTATTAAAATATTAGTTAGGTGGACTGATAATCACTTAGATCGATTAATCTGTAGATTGATTAATCAAGAACTTACATTAAAATCTACTACCTAACCAGATCGAATTATAAATAGTAATAGTCTTTAATAAAATCAGGATTTAAACGAATTATATTATAAATCAAGTTTTATCCAACCCCCAAATTTTCTCAAAATCGTAAGATTGGTTTATAAAATAGAAAAATCCTTTTAAATGCTTATTATTATAATAATTGGAGTTTATACATATTTTAGTTTAATTAAGAGTGATAATATAATAAATTTAAAAATATGAATTTGATTTTTAAAAATGAAATACAAAAACTTATTTTATAAGAAATTATATGGTCATTCTTCCCTAAAAGATAGCTGATTTGTTATTCAGCACATGAATAGACAAAATTGAAAATTTTTATTTTTGATGAATTTGAAATCAAATATTTTTTTATCTAATTACGTGTTTGGAAATTTTTAAATTTGATTTAAATATATAAATATTAGTAAATCATATATTAGTAGACATATAGCTAAATTATTTATTCTATATTCTAATTAATAATTTAATTATAAAGTTAAAGCCTATCATACTGTCATCCTCACTCATAGAATGGTAAAAAAAATATTATCAGTGTTAAAAATAATAAGCTATTAAAAATATTGTTATTGATGTAAAAGTTTTACTCTAACAATACTACTTTATATAAAAAATTTCATATCTGTTGGACCATTTTCATAAGGCCTAAGTGATTTCCTTAAATGTAAAGCCTACTATTTGGCCCATCATAATATATCCAGCTTATTTAAGCTTTAAACTCTACTACTTTTTTAAAAAGAAAATACTTTTTAAAACTTTATTAATTCTTTATTTCATTTATTATTGCTTATTTTACTCTTACATAAATTGTGTAATTTGTATCAATCTTATAATCATAAAAAATTATCCATGTTTTAAGTATAACAACAATATTTTAATACATATTAAACTAATCACCTTACATATTCTCAACACTAACAATCAATTAAGCCAATCATATTAATATTTCAAATCAAGAAAATTTGTATATTACCATGATTATTATATTTATATTCAAACAAACGGAACCAATGTAAGTTTTTTTAAGGTTCGAAATAAGGAATTCATGATTGAGGTTCGGTTAGATTGAGTTTCAAGTTCAGCTCGTAAATAATTCATAATGAAACGAGTCTAGGTGGTCAAAGAACCAATAATATTATAATATATATACTCGAGGTCAAACTCGAAATTTGACCATATTGGCTTGAAACGTTCATAATCTGTCTCGCTTCGTTTGCATCTCTATACATATATAATAAATATCATGTATTTATCGTTTAAAATTTTGGATAATGCTAGAAAATGATCGTAATTATTTGATCAAACTTTGAAATCAATGTTATATAATTCATTAGTTTTTGAACTCGAAAACAACATTGTCTATTTCGAGACGATGTCGAATCTTAAAAAACATTCGATTTGGTTCGGTCTCTTGCATCCTATATAAGTATAATAATTATAGTAATACGTGTTATTACAAAATTTCTCAATGCTTAATTGGCCGCCTACATGGCATCTGTCCACGGAAACTTAACGATTGTTTCCAACATTAAGAAATCCATGTTCGGTTTTCGTGGTCGCATTCCACATTTGCGAACAACTCTAAAGTAATGAACGAGGTTTTCCATAGCATTATTGGACCAAAATAGCCCAATATTTTATAGATTTAGTTAAGGTTCCAAGCCGCTTACAACGTATTATATAATTGCAGTTCGAATACAATTTGGTACGGTTTCTAGAAAATATAATTAATTTTGTTAATAAAGTTAGTATAAAGAGAAATGATAACATTTTTTAGTGTTATAGTTTGACTTAATAGAAAGTGTGTTAAATTTATGAAAGTGGAATTGAATGTTGATAATGAAGGGAATCATCATTGCCCCTTTTTTATTTTGCTTTCAAAAAGAATCTTCTTCTTTTTATGCAACCCCATACTTCCACTCACATTTTATTCATACAAATTTTAATTCTTTGAAAAATATACTACACTATTTAAAAAACGTCAATCATCCCGTTTCTTAAAAACGTTAACCGTTCAAAAAACGGTTTTTCCTGATGTAATTTATAGATGATCAATTCTATACTAAAGTTGAATTGTGAACCTTAACTTAAATTAGGAGAAAATTGCATAAATAGCCCCCCAACTTACGAGCTGTGTAAAGGCTATGCCCTCCAACTTATGAAATTGCAGGAATGACCCCTCAAGTTAACAAAACCGTTTGTTTTTTACCCCTGATATTTAACATATGATTTTCCGTTAAGTTTGTAAATATTTTTCGTTCGTAGTATTAGTTGTCAATGTTCACAAATTATGCAAATAAGTTTTTTATACGAAAAATTATACAAAATTGATACTTCAAGTTCGAGAAATGTGCATCTGGACGTAAAACAATAACAATGTCGTAGATGGTCAATATTAAACGGTATTGTTTACTTGAGGTGTCGTACATGCATTTAATTAAAGTTGGAGGGTCATATGTGCGTATTTTTATTAAGTTGAGGTGTCATATTTGCATATTTTTGGTAACTTGAGGGGTCGTATTTGCAATTTCGTAACTTGGAGGGCATGTCTTTTACACTACGTGAAAGTTGGAGGGTCACCGGCAAACGTCACCCCTTAAATTAGATGATACCATACTAAATTGAAAAGGATTATGGCCCGAGGTACATGGAATGACATTATTATGGTCTTTTTTAGGGGATATGTAAACAATCACCCCGAACCTAGGGTTCTCTTTGGTTAGATTGGGTTCATTTGCTATTGTGTGGTGGCATCGATCGATAAATGAAATAATAAAAAGTGCACTGTCTCTTTCTCCCACTAAAAAATGTCCTTTCTCGAGGTCCTCTCGCCTTATCGTTATTTCATCTTCAATGAATGTGTTACGTTTCGTCATGATTTCTCGAATAGGTATGATATTGTTCGATCTCATACAAACGGCATTTTGTAATGTGTCATTATTGGGCTGGCCCATTGGGCCTTATATTATGGGCCTGAGTGTTTGGCCCAATAAGACGTTTTTCGATAATTGATGTTGGGGAAATTGGGTATTTCCTTTTGAAAAGCTTATAAAGTGTGAATGGGAAAGGAGGAAAACAACTTGTCTATATACTGTAGAAAAAAATGTGTATGATCAAAAGGAGAATATTCCGAAGCAGTATGATTAAAGATGCAAAGTGATGACAAATGGGCTTTCGTGTTTCGTGTCAAGTGAAATGATTACAGATGGAAATTGAAGAATGTCAACTTTGCTTTCTTCCATGGCGGGGCATGCTAGTGGAGGTGTCAGCGGTATTAATGAACTACAAGTTAATTTGAGTTGTATTTTGCGTCAGATTATAAGGGAGAAAACGAAAGGTCAAAACCCTCAATGTACGAAGCCAATAAGGTCAGCTCTCTTCTATTAACACGATTCACTGTGTGCGCCTCTTTCATTGGCCGCCGAGGTGAAAATAAAGTAAATTCACTCTGTTTGGAGGTTACCCAATTGGAATCTTCAATCAATTATCGTATAAACTTGCTGGAATTCAACTGGGTTGTCATCTATTATTGATTTACGTGCTTTATTTGCCTTCACTTCCGATCTACTTCCTCTGTTTCTTGTTTGAGCTTTGTCGCCCTGTCGTACTGAAAAGTTTTGTTTCCGAAAGTTACTCCTTTACAGAATTTAATTCTTGGGTTCTCTCTGAAGGTTATGAATCTTGCTTAAACGTAGAAAACGAAGCAAAGAAATGGGAGAAAAATGGAGAAAAATCAAGATTGCACTTGGCTTGAATATCTTCCTTAGAGCTAAAAATAATGACTACCACTCATCGCCGCCGTCTGAGAGGCGGTCCGGCGCCGCTCTACTCTCTCCTCCGCCTAGTAACTTTTCATCTTACGCTCCAGCATCGCCTTCCCAGAGTTTGATTAGATCCTCTTCAGAGGTTACTTTCTTTTATCCTTCGTTTGTGCTATTTGACCCAAATTTCTTCATATCTCAAAAATGTTATTTTGCTTAATTGTTTTGTGCAGAAAACTTGCTCGATTTGCTTAACATCAATGAAAAGAGGAGATGGGCAAGCAATATTTACAGCAGAATGTTCACATTCCTTTCATTTTCACTGCATTGCTTCAAATGTGAAGCATGGAAACAAAATATGCCCTATTTGCAGAGCAAAATGGAAAGATATTCCCTTACAAGGACCTCGTAATAGATCATCGTTTCAAGAGGAAAGAAATCACATCATAAATCGTCCTCCGAGTGATGAAACCATTACATTTATCCGGCGAATCCCATCTCGTTCGAATATGCAGTGTCCATTTCAAGTTCCTGAGCCTGTGACTTATGATGATGATGAGCCTTTAGGATATAAAAATGACTCTTCAAGTAGAATTGCTCCCACTGATTGTACAAAACTAAGTGTTGAGACATTCACCGAAGTTTCGGCTGTTTCGAGATCCAGCCAAGTTGATAGCTTTACTGTTTTGATTAATCTGAAGGTTCCTTGTTCCAATTCATGGCACAACATTAGCAACAATGATTTGAAGCTGTCTACGATATCTCGAAAATCTCGTGCTCCTGTTGATCTTGTCACTGTCCTTGATACGAGTGGAAGCATGGCCGGGACGAAGCTCGCTCTGCTAAAGCGAGCTATGGGATTTGTGATACAGAATCTTGGCCCTTTTGATAGACTGGCTGTTATCTCATTCTCTTCAACAGCTCGACGCATATTTCCTCTTCGTAGAATGTCGGATTCCGGTCGACAGCAAGCTTTACAGGCAGTTAACTCGTTGGTTGCGAGTGGAGGAACTAATATCGCTGAAGGTCTTCGAAAGGGAGCCAAAATAATGGATGATCGGAAGGAGAAGAATCCGATTGCTAGTATAATCTTGTTGTCTGATGGACAAGATACTTATACTATCAATACGAATGTACCGAATTATGAGCTTCTACTTCCGGTATCAATTCGAGCAGACGAAGCTTTGGGGTTCATGATTCCTGTACATGCATTTGGATTTGGAGCTGATCATGATGCATCAGCGATGCATTCGATTTCCGAAGTATCGGGTGGAACTTTTTCTTTCATAGAAACTGAAGGGGTAATACAAGATGCATTTGCTCAATGCATTGGAGGATTATTGAGTGTTGTGGTGAAGGATTTGCACGTCAAAGTCGAGTGTGTACACCCGGAAATTCATATTGGCTCGTTGAAAGCAGGAAGTTACCGGAGTTGCATTTATTTCGGTCATCGTTCAGGGAGTATTGATGTTGGAAACCTGTATGCAGATGAAGAAAGGGACTTTTTAATCTCAATAAACATTCCTAGAGAAAACGTAAACTCGGAAACTTGCCTTATGAGAGTTAGATGCGAATATGCTGATCCGGTAACTGAAGAATCGTTGAATGTTGAAGGTGAAGAAGTTCGAATCCGGAGAATTGATGTGCCTGTAGAAGAAAACATATCAATTGAGGTTGATAGACAAAGAAATAGGATCCAAGCTGCAGAGGGGATGACTCAAGCAAATGTTGTTGCTGAAAGTGGAGATATGGCTAGTGCAGTTTCAATACTCGAAAACATTCGAAAGGTAATAAGCAAGTCTGTTTCTGCTAAATCACAGGATAGGCTGTGCATTTGTCTTGATGCTGAGCTCAAGGAAATGCAAGAGAGAATGGCGAGCAAGAACACATACAAAGCAACTGGAAGAGCATATATTTTATCTGGACTAAGCTCACATTCTTGGCAAAGAGCAACAACCAGAGGTGATTCTACAGATTTTTCAAGCCATGTTCAGTCGTATCAAACCCCTTCGATGACTGAGATGGTTACTCGTTCAAAAGCAACCTCACTGACCAGCTCTTCATCTCAAAGACTTCTTCGACCTGTTTGGTCATTTGGATCAAAACAAAAGCCAGGTTAGAGATTATGCAGAAAGAAGCATGCCTGCATCAATTGTAACTCATTTTCGTAGTCTTGTGAAGAAATAAATGGTTATGGAGGTATACTGTAAAGGAGAGAAGATGAGTCTCTCTTCCCTCTGTAATGTTATTGTGTAGGTGGTGC